>OY757924.1:32101748-32237433 GCA_963585895.1 Sepioteuthis lessoniana
TCTTTTCTGATGGCTGTAACCAGTCCTCGTTCTTGTTTTTCTATGTAGTCTTCGAGCCATTGTGTCGATGTGTCAATGCTGTCTTCGATGCTGGTATGTCCTCCTCCTCCCTCCTTTCTAGATACATATAGTCTGTCAACGTCGTCTCTGGGATGTAATGCCTTATGCATGGTCATTAGTTTTCCTGTTCTTTGATCCATTTATTTAAGTACATCTCTAGTCAACTTGTAAAAGGGTCCCAAATATCTAACGAGGGGCACAGCCCAAGTATTTATTCCTTTGATGATGTTTCTACTAGAGATTTTTGTCTCAAGTAGTTTTCTAGTTCTCCTGAGATATTATTTTTAATTTTGTCTTTCATTTCCTCTTGTTTGATGGTGTCAGCCTCCAAAATACCCAAGTATTTGTAGGTTATATTTTCTCCGAGCGTCCTAATTTTGTCCTGATTTGGTAGTTCCATTCCGTCAGTCATATGTCGTTTGCCGCTTTTCTTGACTAATATGGCACATTTTTCAATGCCAAATTCCATTCCTATGTTCTGACTGTATATTCTAACGGCGTGTTTGAGGGTTTCCAGTTCTTTTTTTCATTTTTTGCAGATAGTTTGATATCATCCATGTACATTAGGTGATTGATCTTTTCTTGTGATCTACTTAGTTTGTATCCGGCAGTGCATTTTCTGAGTATGTGCTTAAGTGGTATCATGGCTCTTATGAATAGTAATGGTGATTGTGCATCTACTTGGAAAATACCTCTTTGGATCTTCCTCCTACTGTCAGCTCCACTCTCCAGGTCTTCATGGTTTTTTCGATAAAGTTTGTGACTTCATGTGATATTTTGTACATTCTGAGGCAGTTTATGATCCAGCTTTGTGGAACCATGTTATATGCCTTTTTGTAGTAAATCAAGACCATAGCTAGATTTTTCCATCTGGTCTTGCTCTCATTCAGGATGTGCTGATCTATGTAAAGAATTCTTCTGTGCCTCTGGATCCTTTGCGGCATCCTTTCTGTTCGTCAGCTAACAATCCGGGTCTTGTTAGTGAGTAGTATTTTTTTCTCTTATTTGTGCTGTTAGTATTTTCCACATCATCAGTAGGCAAGTTATGGGTCTATAATTGTTTGGAGCAGTTCCTTTGCTTAGGTTCTTTTGGATCAATGTGGTCCTTCCTTTGATCTGGTACCTGTGCTCCTTGCAAGCATCTGTTAATTCTTAGTGCTAGTCTGTCGTGAATGAAGGTGAATTTCTTGAACCAGAAACCATGTATTCCATCGTGACCTGGCGTTTTCCAGTTTGGTATTCTTTTAGTGTCGATTTGAGTAAATCGATGTGTATTTCCGCTTTGGGGCCTTCTTAAAGTCCTTCTAGTTCTCTTGTAATATTGTTAACCCATGAAGCCCTTTCGTTATGTTTTTTGGTTGCCATATTTTACTTCAAAATCGTTCGGTTTCTTTGGCATCAGGTTGTTGATATGTTTTCATGTCACCTCCTCCCAAATTTTTGCCTAACTATTGGTTTCTCACAATCTTTTGAAAAGATAGTGATTACATGAATCTTATGTTGCATCCATATTTTTGGGTGTTTTTTTTTTCAATCACAATGATAGTGCTCTTCAAAATAAAATGAGAATATCCACAAAGTGTTTTTTTCTCTTTCATATTGGCTGGGTCAGCCAGATATTTTGTGAATGTGCTTATCTGTCCCTATTTTTTCGCACCCAAGGTTCTCATTATTACTGACCAGTTAGTATTTTATCATAAAGGGTTTTCGGATTATTGTCTTCATCTTTATTGTTATTTCCACAACGTTTCAGCTGATATGTCCTCCAGCCTTCTTCAGGCTTGACTTGGAAGAGATAGCTCCGGAGATTTGAACTATATCTTTTCCGGGTCAAGCCACCAACGGAATTCAACATGATCAAGAACTGCGTTTACTCCATCCCTTGCAGTTGTGGTAAAATATACAAAGGCGAGACAGGTCACCCACTAAAAGTAAGGCTAGAAGAACATCGGAAGACAGTAGTACGAAATGAGATTGAAAAGTCAGGTATGACCGACTATATACGGAAGGAAAAGGGAAAACATCTACCTTTATGGGATAAAATTGAAATGATTGATATGGCTGAACATTCGAGGATCAGACGCCCTAAGGAATCAGCACATGTGTTGGACTACAAGGCACTGTTTAGTAGACCACGTATAGGGTTGAATACAATATGGGAAGCGATAATTAAAAAGCTTACATAAAAAAAAACTGAATATGAGCACAGGTAAAAAATCATACATGATAGTAGTAATCCTAGTCAAGTAAGAACATTAAGTTTATAAGTCCCAAAAATTCACTCTGAACTGTCCAGCAGGATACATAGCGTAACGGTTATAGACGTTGATCCCATATACTTCAAAGGACGATCATCTGGAGGTTGTTGGTGAGTAACAGGCGAATAACAATACCGGAATACTTAACACTTGTACCCGGTTATGGCTAACGTAATAAGAACAGGATACCCCCGTGGATTCAATAAAGCACGTAATTCGAAGTTCCGTATAGGTTCCCGAGTTCGACAAACACATGAAGAAGGCCGGAGGATATATCGGCCGAAACGTTTGGAAATAAAGATGAAGACAATTATCCGAAAACCTTTAATGATAAAATCATGAAGTTTCGTCACAGAAATTTAGACAACTGTTGATAGTTTGCCACATTATTCTACTTCCAGGTTTTTTTATTTTATTTATGTTAGACTCTTAGATTGATATTTTATCTTCTGTTGGCACTAACATATCCATCCAAAGGCATGATCTTTTTTATTCCTTAACCACTATATCTGGTCTATTGTTCTTTGTTTTTCTATCAGATTGAACAGTAAAGTTCCTGAAAACAGTAGTTTATTTTGCCTCTTGTTGGTTTTGGTTTGTATTTATACCATATTTAGATTTCAATATTTAGTATTTGCATATGAGTTTTTCATATCAGCGTAAGCTAATGGTCTTTCACTGGAGATTGAGTGAAAGCAAGTCTCCTCGCGTCTCCTGGACTCTTCTCAGTATTCTGGCCGTTTTCAATCATGCCATTGTTTGGATGGTTTCCACTCGGCCGCCAACTTCTAAATCTTCCAGGCCCTTTAATAATCCTTTAGTTACCGTGCCAAAAGTACAAATCACAATAGGTATAATTGTCACCTTCATGTTCCATAGCTTTTTCAATTCTCTAGCAAGGTCAAGGTACTTATCTCTCTTTTCACATTCTTTCAGTTTTATTCTGTGGTCTGCCGGGACAGCAAAGGCGACAATTTTGCATCTTTTTTTTTTTTTTTGCTGTTGATTATTATAAGGTCTGGTCATCTGGCCGAGATTAAGTGATCCGTATGTATATCAAAGTCCCACAGGAGTTTATGCGTGTAATTTTCTAGGACAGGTGCTGGGTTGTGCATATACCATTTGTTAGCATGGTCAAATTTAAATGTCTTGCACATTTCCCAGTTGATCACCTTGCCCACCCAGTCATGTTTAGCCTTGTACTCCTTCTGTGCCAATTTGCTGCCTTCGCTTATCATGTGATTGATGATTTCATCTCTGTCACCGCATAGTCTGCATTTGCTATTTTGTATCGTCTTATCTATCCTCGCTTTGATATGATTGGTTCTTATGGCGCTGTTTTGTGCTGCCATTAGGAGAGATTCCGTTTCTCTCTTAAAGTTTCCTTTTCTTAACCATGTCCACGTTTTGTCGTGTGAGATGTTGTTTAATAGTCGTTTAAAACGCCCATGGATTTGTTTTTCTTCCAATTTTTGTTTCTTAGTTTTTGTCATTCTATTTGCATATTATTATTATTATTCCTTTCGAGTTTTTCACATCAGTGTTAACAAGTGGGCTTTCACAAAAGTCCGTGTGACAGCAAATCTCCTCGGGTCCCCAGGACACTTCTTAGTATTCTGAATGATCTCAACAATGCTGTAGTCTGAATGGTCTTGATTATTTCTCAAATGTCTTACTGTTCCAATTCACTTTCCAGTTTGTCGTTAGAAATAATTATATAGTTGTTTTTTTTTTTCATTTTCTCTTTACTAGTTTTTGTTGTTCTATTGTCTTTGTGTTGACAGTTCTGCTACTGATCTCTGTAATTTCTTTTCTCTTTCTGATATAGTCTTTGAATCCTCGTATTGATGCATCCACGGAATCTTCAATGCTGGAAATTCCTCTTCCTTCTTCTTTTCTAGATACATATAGACTTTGTCATTTTGCTGATGTAAAGCTATATATATAATTTGCTTTCTTGTCCTCTCGTCCATTTGTCTGAGTTCTTCTCTTGGTCCTTTTAAGAATGGCCCCGGGTATCTTTCAAGGAGTACCATCCTGATGATTATTCCTTCGATGAGATTTCTGCAAGAGAGTTTGGTTTCCAGAAGATTTCTGGTTTGTCTAATTTACTCTTTTCTTTTTTTTTTTTTTTTGTCATCTCCAATTCTTTGATCGTGTCCGCTTCCAGTATTCCCAAGTACATGTAATTTTCCTTTTTTCCAAGAGTTCGGATTTTTTCTTGATTTGGCAGATCTATTCCTTTCGTTAGATGTCTTTTTTTCACTTTTTATTATGAGCATGACACTGTTTTCTATGCCAAATTCCATTCCAGTGTATTCGCTGTATATCCATAATGTTCGTATCAGAGTCTTCAATTCTTTTTCACTTCTTGCAAAAAGTTTGATGTCGTCTATGCACATGTAGTAATTGATCTTTTCTTGTGATTTTGTAAATTTGTAGCCCCCATGGCACGTTCTACGTATGTAATTTAGAGGAATCATTGCTATTTCCCGGAAGATGCGTCTTGGATTTTCACCTTTGCTTGGGTCTTTCCTCTTGCAGCCAATTCTACTCTCCATTTTTCCATAGCTTTCCTGATGAATTTTATAACTTTTTTGGATATCTCGTACATTTTTAAGCATCTACTCAGTTGAAGAGCCAATCTGTCATGGATAGACATGATTTTTTTAAAGTCAGAATCCATATATGCCATTTTGCTCAGGCGTTTTCCAAGTCGGTATTTTTCATGTTTCTCTAAGCGATTCCATATCTATGTCAACCTTAGGGCCTTCTTCGAGTTTTTGTAATTTTGTTTTCTTCTTATTTATCATTTTGGCCTTTCTGTTATATTTTACTCCAAAATAGTTTTGCTTATTTTGGATCTGTTTGTTGCTAAGTCTTCGTACATTTTTCTACCTTCTTGTTAGTAGAATTTTCTTTTGTCATTTTGGATGATCCTGTTTTGTTTGTATTGCTTGACTTTGTCCCTATACACTGTGCTTCAATCTTTTGATGTATCTCTTCAAGTTTCATTTTCATTTTTGTCTACTGCTTTATTTTGATCTTTTCATTCCAATATACCCCTGAGTGTTTTCCTTCTTTCACACTTTCACTTGTTATCACAGTTTCTTTAACTGTCATTCAAGCCCATCCAAGTTTGGTATTTCTCTTCATGTTCCTTAGGGGAACACTGATTTTTATGAAAGACTAATTTTGCTCCGGCATAAAATAGCACGCTTATTTCGCTGATGTTATCCGTTGGGAAATTTGGTAATTTTTTGTTTGCCTTTTCGGTTGCTACCCTGATTTTTTTTTCAGTTTTAGTTCCTGAGGGATGGTAATGTAGTCTTCTTTTCATTCATGAGTTTCTTTATTAAATCTGCATTTATTTTGTCTTCAGGCATTAACATTTTTTGTGGTGCTAGAGTGTGCGGTGGTTTGGTTTTCAGTATTTTGAATTTCAATTAGGTTAGGAGGTTCTTATTTTTCAGAATTTAGTGTTTCGATTTGGGTCAGGTGGTCATGTTCATGTCTTCCCAATTTACTTGTTTACGTATTTCTAGAATCTCAAAATCGGAAAACCAACCTTTGTTTAATATTATTCTAACTTGTCCGGCAAGTTTTTAGCTTGTTTTATCAAATCTAGTGGATTCCGTCTAAATTTCTATCATTCCTTCCTCTCGCTCTATACCCTCTTCATGTGGGATTGCTCTTAAAGTAACAGTGAAGTACATTTTTGCTGTCTTTCTTTGTTCATTTTTCCGTTCCTGTCTCTGAGATGAGGAGTTGCTTTGATCGTTGTTTGTGCACCTGAAAATAGAACAGTCAACATTCGTAGGACACTAATGAATCTTCCATGCTGGTTATCATGGGAGCACCTGCCGATCTTAACCCCCGATCTGTTTTCTGGATTCCACGTTGAATTAGACATGGATTTATCATTTATCATGGATAGTACATAATGGTTATAGCAGATTTAGAGATTGTTTATTTTCTGTGCTCCCGTTACAGATGTGACGAGGTACCCTTACAAAAAAGAGGACACTTAAGCTGTTCACAACTTTAACTTACAGAAAATTCAGCGGTTAATTTTTTTTAAATTGTTCATTTAATTTTTGTCTTATTCGTTAATGACTGATCTTTGCTCTGCGTTTCAATTATCCTAAATCGTTTAAACCATTCCTATGTGCTACTTTTTGTTTATCGGCTTTTTGTCAAGAGAGTTCTAGTCACGTGACTTGGCAATGGAAAGAAGACCTTACTGCTACTAAAAGTCTACGCTCATCTTGATTCTTTTCCCTCATTTCTCCCCTCCCAAACAACACATATATAAAGATTAAATTTAAAATCAAAAAGCAAAGCATTAAATATTACTTTGATATTACGGATATTTGGAATTATTTAAACACAAGTAACAATTTTCATCGTATCAACGAAGCTATCTGCACTGCTTCTTTCGTTCTCATAGTGATTAGATATTTCTTTTTGTTATTATTAATATATTTATTAAGTAGGAATAGTTACTTGAAATTAGGTAGTTTTAGATAGACTATTAGCATCAGAAAGTAATACTTGATACTATATAACCATGTGCAAAATATTTGCTTTAAGAATAGTTACATGAATTTATAAATGTTTACAAATGATAAACATTAGGTATTTGAAAACCATTTAATTGCTTTCAAAAAGAAATACTGCCTTCGGAATTAAATCAGTCAAGAGCAGACATGCCACGAAACCAATCAACCAAGCAATGAAGACTTCAAAATAAAAAAGATTAAAATCGCCATCCCCGGTTACTCTCTGACACTTATTTATAGTGACATCGAACAAATAGAGATTACCGTTTTAGAAGAAACCAGCATTTGAAAACGGATGTGCAGTTTAAAGATCAAGATTCGTTTAATGGGGTTCTCTTGGTTATATTCTTCATTAACACCTGCAAATACATAAATGTGTATGATACGCTGAGTTTCTCGTTTTTTTCCTCCAAATTCATCATCATCATCATGTCGTGCAGGTAGCACGGATATCCCTGACCCTCTCTCGCCACTATTCCCTATCGTTACTCGCCTCAGGCAGGTCTTCTGGACAACATCCTGTATCCTCACATAGTTGCTGAATGTATGTTCGTGCTGGTTGTCCTGCTTTTGCACGGCCATGTGTGGGGCTTCATAAGAGTACATCACTTATGAGTTCGTCCTTGCTTCTCCAGCAGTGTCCTGCATGTCTGGTTCGTCTAACTTGAATAGTTTTCGTGGTAGGAGGCAGGTGGCCGTACAGTTGGGGTCTTGTGGGGTGTTGCCGCCAGGATTTGTTCAAGATTGCTCGCAGCATTCTTGTGTGATTGCCGTCTAGCTTCTTCTCCAGCCGTTTTGTTAGAGTCCATGTAGTGCACCCATATAGCAGTATCGATGCGACCACTGCCTAGAAGAAACTGCGTTTCATTTTATCGGTTAGGTCTGATTTCCGTATAATCGATAGCCTATTGATAGCTGTCCATGCTTTCATTAACCTCGTGTCGATGTCCTTTTCGGTTAATGCGACGCTGCTTCCTAGGTGAGTGAATTTGTCTACTAGTTTAAGAGGAGTTCCGTCTAGAGTGGAGATGTCACCCGTTTGATTATAGCACATATATTCCATTTTGTGTGCATTGACATAGAGGCCTATGCCTGCGGCTGCTCATTCCAAACTATGCAGTAGTGTTTCGGCTTGGTTGGGTGTATTTGCCAGTATCGCTATGTCATCGGCGTAGTCGGCGTCGGTAATTGTTTTTGCGGGGTATCTTCTGCTACTTTTCTTTGTCAGCTCGAAGACGTTCACGAAATATTACTCCTAGAATAAATGGGTGTCTGTTTCGACACCCAAATTTTTTATATCTCGATTTCTATGACTTACTTAATTATAATGCTAATCTCTTTAATAAATGTTTTTTATTTTACACGAAAGTCATTATTTCTTAAAAATAAAGACGGAATCTTTGTGAGAACATTTCAATAAGGGTTATTCTCGATATATCATTTCATATTCATGCATCATCATCATCATATCGTGCTGGTAGCACGGATATCCCTGACCCTCTCTCGCCACTCCTCCCTATCGTTCATCGCCCTAGGTAGGTCTTCAGGACAACACCCTGTATCGTCACATAGCTGCTGAATGTACGTTCGATCTGGTCGCCCTGCTTTTGCGCGGCCATGTGTGGGGATCCATAAGAGTACATCTCTTATGAGTTCATCTCTGCTTCTCCAGCAGTGTCCTGCATGTCTGGTTCGTCTAACTTGAATAGTTTTCGTGATAGGGGGCAGGTGGCCGTACAGTTGGTGTCTTGTGGGGTGTTGCTGCCAGGACTTGTTCAGGATTGCACGCAGCATTCTTGTGTAATTGCCATCTAGTTTCTTCTCCAGCCGTTTTGTTAGCGTCCATGTAGTGCATCCATATAGCAGTATCGATGTGACCGCTGCCTGAAAGAAACTGCGTTTCATTTTATCGGTTAGGTCTGATTTCCATATAATCGATAGCCTATTTCTGAACAAATATAGTTTTCATTTTAAGTCAATTTAACATTTTTAACTGTAATATTAAAACCACATGTCACCTTTAGTTTGATTTCATAGTTTAACTGCATATCAACCTCCGTGAGTTGTTTAATGTAATTTATTTAAAAGAACAGAAATGATACTATTTAACCCATTCCTGGAGAGATAAGGAGGTTCATGCCTTTCTCAAGCGTATCAAAGTGAATGTAATCGTTCGACTGGAGTTCAAACTCACTACGATATCACAATTAGGACGTCAATCGTTACGCCAAGAATGGCCCTCTCCTATTCCACCTTTCTACTTTAGGTAAACAACACTCTTGTAGAAATTACACTATTTTGGGAAAGATATGAGAAAAAACATATCTGCTGAATATAAGGCGTTACAAGCTGAAGCTTTTCAGCAAAATTATTATAACAGTTATTTACTAGTCTTAGTTGTGGAAGTGTTACTTATCATGGAACAATTGACGAGTTACATATCCTTGGTAACATCTTGTTCTATGAACGATATTTAATGGTGTCCCCACTCACTAAGTCAGAATAATATACAAGAGTTGGACAAAATATTGGAAACACCTAGAATCTTAGTATCATAATTTTGAAACTCCTATAAAAACATCTAACGTTTGTTATTTTTATGTTTTTTTTTTCATTTATATTAATTTTTCTCGTCTTATTTCACTAAAATTGTTTTTACAGATATCGGACTAAGAAACAAATCAAAATTCATTAAAATGGCTGATCTATGAGACTTTAAAAGCTGCCGAATTGTTAGTACTCGTATGGCAGACGCTAGTGAAACAAAAACCACTGAATTATTTGATGTGGCAAGAAATATTGTCTCGAAAGTAATGACAGCATTTGAAAAAGAAGGAAAAGCATCCTCACTGAAGTAAAATTCTGGAAGAAATCGAAAACTGTCTGATAGGGACCGTCGGACTCTTGCACGTATTGTTAGGAAGGGTTACAAGAATACTGCACCGAAAATTACGCCAGAGCTTTATGATCATCTCGAGAACCCAGTTGCTCAAAAACTGTAAGAAGAGGGCTGCACAAAGCTGGTTTTCACGGGAGGGTTGTAATCAAAAACCACATTAAAATAAATTTGCTTGAAATTTCCAGGTCTTTCATTTATTTTGTTCAATCCATATATATATATATATATATATATATACGTATTGTGAAGAGATGAAGTGTGTACATCATTCCATGAACGAGTACTTTATAAAAAAGCGTTTCAAAAGGGTTAAAAGTCTTTTCGTCTTGGTGGTTTTCATTTCAATGGGGAGACCAGTTATGTTCAATAAACAGAAATGCCAAAAGAGGTCTTATCCGTTCAACGAACTGTAGCAATAAGTGGAAGAGAAAAGTTTCTGAATTCCCACGTGACTATTGGTGACGTGATGTCTAAAGACACACGCTTACAAATCCAAAGAGAGACATTTATCTACTGTTTTAGTACATAGCCTGGCTAATTCAACTAAAGGATTAGTCATTTCATATATTTGCCTTTTTTACTTCTCTTTTCTTTCTTTTTATAATAGATTATACCAGGTCAACGAATTCTGGTTTTTCTATTATTTCACTTTTTGAGTTTCGTCGAGATTTCTTTGAAAATTTAATTGCTAGTCACATATAACTGTCCGCTACATTACCAGCCACAGAAAACAATGTAAGTATCTTTAATGAAGAAATCTAACGAAATTCTTCATCTTATAAACATTTTCCCTACCTTTCTGTTTCTTGGTTTGTTTTAGACACAATGTAAACCGGGCAGTTTTCCATGATAAGGATTTTAATCTGAGTATATTATCTTTTTATCATATAAATAATTTTATTTTATTGACTCTGAAACATGCTCGTAATATTAATAAAATACGGGTAAACATTGAGGAAATGGGTGAATACTGGACAAAGATACACACAACTCACATAAAAACAAATTAGATAGAATAACTCTCCACTTGTAATAATGCCACGAACTTTGGAATCATAAACGCATTGGTTTATGTCTCGGTTTGTACTGTAAGATTCCATAATATTCAAGAAATTCATTGCTTTTAGATAAACAAAATAATGACATTCTCGTAAAATGAAGTCGTCCGGTTGTATTTGCTTGGTTGTCTGCGGCCAAAGATACACATGAAGTGACCTTACAGCGATTTATCTTATCTTATTGCATCTGCCTTTAAACTCTGACAAGAGAGTCGGAAGTTCAATACAAACGGTCAATTATCATCTTCTACATACAAATTTTGTTTTTTAACGTATTTTTTGCATCATTTGCAGAGAAATTTCAACTACGCTTCATTGAAAGAATTTTAGCATGAGATACTTTACTTATCCAATTGCAGCCCTGTTGGGTGTCACATAACAGTCCCAGAAATTTATTTTGACCACATTTTTGCTTCGGTACTTTGAACAGTAGAGAAATTGTTTCTGATCCTACCAGACTCATCAAGTAAGTCTTTTTTTTTTTTATTTTGTACCCTTGTTCGTGAAATATAGTTTATCTTTTTGAATATACTTGTGTATTCTTTCTTTTAATACCACTCGTATGTATTTTGTATATAATAAATGCTCTGGCCAGTATTTACTTAGTGCCTCTACCATGAGTAGGATGCGACACAAAGCCCAGTAGAGTTGGTTCGAGTTCAGTGTTTTCCTTCTCCTAAACTGGTTGTTAAATAACTCGATATGTCCTATTATTTATTATACGTTGGTGGAGAGAAAAGATTGATTCATCACTTTCCCAAGGGTATTAGCCCAAAGTGTAACGCAAACGACTTCATACAGGATTTGAAATCGGTCACAACACCAATAACGGTTACGCTAAGTGCGCCTCCTAAATGTTCTTATGTGTGTTGACGAGTTTATCTTTCCTTCCGTTGTATTAAGTATATCACAGAGATGCTAATGCTAATATTGCTCTTTGGTAACCGAGGACTCGACTAAATATCTGCCTACCTTCAAGCATACGAACAGCAATTTCTCCCATGTTCTCATTGCCTCCCCTCCCACTCATCATGTTTGTTGTATTCCTAGTTCAAATCATCGAAGTGGCTAACGTAAGCCATTTCTAACTCCAGTCGCGCTATTACGTTCACTTTTGAACTCATACCCTTCGAACTGTTCTTTGACAAGGACGGCTTAGACATTAAACAACCCACAAAGGTCGATAATACATTAAATAAAGAAACCTACAACCTAACTATTTTGCTTAATCCTTTTAGTTTTACTTGCTTCTTATCGCAAACTACCCAAGCTCTTATTTCTCCGACAGTGAAAAGTATGCACGGGAAACAACAATCAAAAAAGCTTTCAGTGAGACTCGAACAATCATCCTTTTTGGCCTTGTTATCCGTGCCAGCCATTTCTTTATCAAAGTCAGGAGAGTAATTGGTAAAGCAGAACTCTAATCCATACTGGTTTTTTGATTATCATTCCACAGATTTCTTTGATAAAATATGATAGTGTCGACTTATTAGTTTTCACTTTGTTCTTTAATTCCTGTTTCATTCATAGTCTTAATTACTGAACATAATCAGGCAAATTAATCATTCACTCCTCCAACCATATCAATTGACTTAAATCTTGGCTGCAAATATACAGTTGGTCCTTTTTTTTTTCTTAGCTTTCTTCATTCCGATAAGTCCAGAATTTGAACACGGGCCACTGATTCCATATTCTATAATGAAAAGGTGTGCGGAGGAGCATAATTTAATCAGTCCGACCCCCCATTTCTTAATAATAAATAATCATTAACAATCATAAAGAATACATGAAATAAAATTCCATATCTTATTCCTAAAAAAGAAAAAATCATTATAGGCAAGTACTGCCTTCCCTATGCTTCCGTGTGGATTTTCTTTAATTACTTCGTCCAACCAGTTCCTCAAATAAAACGCACAAATTGAAATACTCATGTTTTTTAAGATTGGTACAGACTCAATATTGTTTCAGATGATGTTTACTTCTTAAGTTATTCCTCCTCTCCGTTTAGTTTTTGGGTGATACCAGAAAGTGACTATCCAAGAGTTGATTAAAATGTATTGAACTAAAATTTGTTGGATGATATATAATATTGTTGACGTGTTACAATTCCCTTTGTTCTTTAATTTAGGCTTCGTTCTTCAGTTAACACAGCCATCATAACAAAACAGTCTTTCAAATTGATTAGTCAGTCCTCCAACATCATAATTTCACTTAAAAGGATTCTAGTCACAAATATTCAGTTGGTCTCTCTTCACTAACCTTTTGCCAATTAATTGAAATATATTGAATTTAGTTCAAATGAACTCATCAAGCTGTCGTTATTACAACAAATTTAATTGAAATTGCTATAATCAGACTGTTTTCAAAGGCATTGTAACTTTATATAAGTTACTGGGTCCTGTAGAGGCAATAAATGAACAAAAGCTGCAGGGATGAATGAGAGATGAAAAGTATTTAGACGAGATAATCGTTTAAATAAAGTGATAACAATACTACAAAACAATTAATATATCACTTTCTTATAGTAAAATCAATTTTTGAATTGGATCTATGATGTCTTTTTTGACGTTTTAACAACGTTTTAATAAGCTGTAGGTAGTGTTCATTTTTTTTAAGTAATATTCTCTCGTTCTTTTTTTTTCAGGCAACCTAAAACTTTTTTCATACATCTAAATCCGAATAAAAACGACTATAGAGCTTTTCTTAACGAGAAATGAATATTAATTTCAGCGTTTGGAATCCGTCCCAAACACTGCTGTGCACTTTTCCATTGTAATTAAAGAAGGCTTGGATGATTCTTTGTCGATAATATCATAACACTATACTATTTATCAATGTAGGAACTACCGTGTCTTAAAATTGTCTTACTTCCTTCAAATTTAATAGGAGCAATGCACTTTGATTAAATCGCGCACAAAAAGGCTACAAATAAAGCTATTATTTTTCGCGAAAATAATGGGAGGGAAGTATAAAAAGAAAGGTTGAAGCGTTACCTGGTGTCTGCAGTTATAATTTTAAATCTGCAATTTCATTTTAGAAAGTATAACATTGCCTTGTGGAAATTTCTTATTTAAAACTTAGAAAACTTTTTTTTTAAAGTTCTGACAAAATTTCATTGTGCAAACAAAATTTCGTTTTATCAAAAGAATCTATTTAGTTTAGTGTTAGCACAGTGGTTTTGAGATAGAAAAAAATGATCTAAATGCTATTTATGAACCTAACACAACATGATCACCCTGTCGGTAGGGTTTAGAATTCGCTGACTGTTTTCTTTGCCGAGGCTTAAAAACCCTACCCCCGAAAAAGAAGTAACCAGGGATAACACTAAACTGCATCTGATAGTGGGGCTCCAGTTTTGGATATCTGGGTAGTGTAGAGTACCCCTTTATTGCCATTACTGCCAGATCCACTTACTGCAGTGTTAGTACCAGTTCGTCCCTTTTATTGTTCAAATAGATCTGTTTAAAAAAAATTCGTTTTCGTTATGATCGATTGCAAAAATAAATCCTCTAAAGAAACAACAACAAAATGTAAATTTGAACGTACAATGAACGCTATTTCCCAATTTCAAGGCATAAAATAACTCTTGATGGGTCGAATTGCCATTGAATTCAATCATTTGTCTTTTTTAATATCAATATGAATTTAGCCATATAAAGTCTTAATGGACGACCCGTGAACCCGTTAGGGTCTCGTTTTAATTGCGGTTCATGATTATACTGGTATGTCTATTGTGGAATGAGTGATGGATTCTAAATACCATTCAGCGTAAATGAAGGCCCCACAAAATTCAGTTGGAAATTTTATTTTATTTACTGAAAAAAAATGACACGATGGAAAACAAACAGTCACATTCAGGTTTGAACTCAAATTGTCTCTCTTCAGGTTTCCGCTTTGTGGTCATGTCCAAATACATTTATGTGTATTAGCCTCAGCTGGTCACTTGAAGCGTCCCTACAGTTGTTTTTCTTCCCATTTTGGTGGGGAATGCCCATAACATAGCGGCTAACGAGTTGGACTGCAACATCGTAGTAAGCGAGTTCGAACTCTAGTCGCACTATTGCGTTCACTTTCAGACAAATACACTTGAGAAAGATATTAACCATCCCTTATTCATAAGTTATTGGCAAAAATACTTTTCTTCTGCAAGACTGACTTTGTCATTTAAAAACAAATGAAGGTTGATATGCTATTAAACAAAGAAACTAAACTTTCTAGTTTTTGTTTTCTCGATATTTTTATTGCTGTTTTTCTGCTCTACTATTATTTCACTCCTTACAAGTTATTCACACTGCTTTTTACTGAGAGTCTTTCACAAGATTCTGAGTGGCGTAAACTCTCTACGACTGTTCTGAGTATTCTAGCCGATTTCAACTATGCTGTTGTTTTAAAGGTCTTGAATCGTTCTCTAATTTCCAATTCTACCAGTCTATTTTTCAAGCCCTTAGGTACTCTTCATAGCACGTTAACTATAATTGGTATTACAGCCATCTTCATGTATCTCAGCATATTTAGAGCTCTAGTAAGACCCAAGTATATTTTTGTCTTTTACTCTTCCTTCATTTTCATTCTGTGGCCCGCTCAAACAGCAAGATCCACCAAATGATGTTATCTTTTTTCTTGTTAAATACTTCTCGGTCTTGCCGGAATTGTATCCAAATTATTACTATTATTATCATTATTATTATTAAGGAATAAGAATAGTAATTTGAAATCATATTTTTGTGCATAAAAGCCTAACTTCAGAATGAAATAACCGAAAAAGAGCTGTCATATCGAAAAACTAAACCAACCAAACATATAATTTATACTCAGCTGTCTCAGACTCAAACATCGTTCACTAAAATATTTACTTTGCTTAATTTGGAACAGCACAAAGTCAACTGGAAGTTTTTCTGCTTAGAAAACTTCCATATATTCAAGTGAAGAGAACTTGATTGCTTAAAGAAAATCACTACTTGACATCTGAATATTTTCACTGGGCATAAACACCAATCAACTGTGATATTCATATCGCTACCCTTAGCCATAACGTACTCCACTGTTTTATTAACCTAACTTAGTTTAACAGAGAAGGTTTGATCAATATTTTAAATCAGGCACCCCATGAGGATCGAACCGACAACACAAATTCATTGGACTGCGAGAGAAGCTTGCTAACAATCGCGCCACGGTAAGCGCACTGAAACGACAGCTTTTACTAGGAGAATCAACAATTGACTAATCAGAATTCATAAAGCGAATGTGTCTGTTCGAAAAATATTCAGTTTTGCGGTTTCGTGTTCTGACTGACTGATCCTTTAAGTGAAAACATTTCAGTAAAAGCAGTTTCGTTTTTGTTTTCTTTAAACCATGATGTTCATCTTGTGGCTAAGATAGTTGCGTATATCCCGTTAGCGCCAAAGTTTGGTATACAAAACCGCGTAAAAGTTAGAATTTCTATATTCAAAACAGCAAGGCTTGTCTTATTTGAAAGATATTTGTAATAAAATCTTACATTTTTCCTAGTGTCACATTAAACAATGTTTATAAATACAAGCTCTGTCAAAAAGACAATTTTAGTAAGGCAAAAGTAAAATAGAATATTGTGACCCCCCCCCGCCACAAACAAGGATTGACTTTCTATCCTAAAAATGACTAGAAATAGAATATAAATACTGCATGTATTTACTCAACGTCTCAGCCAGTGAAGGCGAGACACAAGTAATATTTCTAAATTCAGTGTTTATCCTCTCCATGACTGTTTGTCGTACTAAGTTTAAAGAGCCGAGTCTATCCTACTATTTACTCATAGATGGGAGAGGGGAGAAGAAATGAATGCATGTCTTTCCAAAGGAAATCAGCGTGGTGGGGAATGTAAACACTTTGTCCAGGATTTGAACTTGGCTTCAGTCCTGACGTGCAAGAACAATTCTATTCACACATTTAGAATAAACTCATTTGATTTAGTCGAAAACACATTATTTTAACTTCAATCTCGTAAGTTTTATAAACCAGCTTAATTATTTTACTATAGTATACTTTAAAATGAGGGAAAAGGGGATTGTAGGTGTCAGGAAATAATGCAGGCATGGTTTTGTTGACCTGTAATGTTTATTTACATGAACAAACAACATATATTAAAAAGAGCAAACAACAATGTCTAACGAAACTTTAAGCCACACCATATCAGAACCGATTTTTCTGTATTTTAAACTGTATACAACTACAGCAGCACTTGAATAACACAAAACATACAATTAAGACAAGGTAATTAATTTTAACACTTAAAACCAATTACAGTGTTTTGTAGTTTGTCTATTAATGTGCAATGGTTATTTGGGGGGGGTGTTTTTTACAATTAGCCTCCTAAATCGATTTTTGACTGCTTAGTGACATGAACGAGTTGTGGCGGTTTGGGTTCATTGGGGGCTTTACTTCATTAGGCTCTTTTTTGATTTATACAGTGGTCTATTTGTAACATGTAGACATTTTATTTTTTTTATTAAACTTCATTTACAATAATCTATTGGAAACCTGTAGTCTTGTAGATTTTACTTCATTAAACTTCTAGAGTGATATATAAATATCATATTGTTAATTCAAAGCTTTACTTCATTAAGCTATTGTTTGACTTTTACAATGGCCTATTCAGCCTTATTTTAGGTCTTACTTCATTAAACTTTTGTCTATATTCATACAGTATCATGTAGTCTATTACAGGTTTTATTTCATTAAATTTTTGTATAATTTCTACAATGGTCTATTTGTAACATGTAGCATTACTGAACCAATTAAACAATGATGCATGAAGTTTGACATAAACAGGTGAAGTATTTTGATATATCATAATTTTTCTGATTCTATAGTAAATTCGAAGTATAAGCATAAAAATAGGTAAATGCTTGGCTTTTTTTATTTTTCGACCCTTCTACTGCCGAACTTTCTTTGAGAGTTTGTTGTTGTTGTTGTTGTTGTGGTTTTTTTTAAGGGATATTTCTCAGAGGGGAATGCGCTTCCTTTTTCAGCATAGCAAATCTCCCCAACATACAAACTTCTTCGATCTGGATACCTTATTCTTCCAATTTCCTTGCAAAGTTTTTGGAGAATCTAACTGTATTTATCTTTATTTCATATGTTTTTCTCAGATCCTGAGGAGAATTGTAATATTTTTAGTAGCTCTTTTTTAGCTATGAGTTCCTAGAACTGCACTGAACACTCTTTCCAAAGGTTTTCCTTTTTCGGTTGCACTGACTGAATTCTAAACCTCCGGTCCTGGAAAGAGATAATTCAACTCGATTAATATGTTTGTACTCATCGAGTTTTTATGCTTGTAAACATTCTAGTACTGACTTAGGATCAAATGATAATACACCTAAATACTCTCTACAATCTCCCTTCTGTTTTCAGAAATTCAGTCATCTTCATGTTTTTAGTTTTCCCTTGGATTTTCCATCTCCCAGTCTCTTTTTGTTCTTTCCTGATGTATTCCAGGCATACAATTCAGTAAATGTCAGTCTGTCTGCTTTTCATCGCATAATTTTAGAAAAGCTAATGTTATAGCTACCGCATTATCTGTAGTTACTAATGAGAACATATCAAGGAAATTTATCTAACTTCGATCCTCCCCAAAAAATATTTGAACTTGGTTGGGTCACAGATTCCGTTTCCCACGATGATAACCATTACGCTAAATTTGCTTCCTATATTTAGATAGGTATATGTGCAGAAACCCTCACCCACTTGCAACTCCCAAGTACTTAACATCCCAAATAACAGTGATTCATATGATGAATAAAAATGCCACAAATATTTTTATAGATACGCCATAACATATGTTAAGTCGGACACAGGGCTTTATTTATCAAGTTATCGGCAAGATGAGTTTGATAGCCATCACACTACATTAGATACTAAGGTTAGTTTAGAATTTAACAAGATCATGTGAGAGAAGAATTTGTAGGGGGAAAAAAGTCTAGCAGCGAAACGCCAATGTTAATTAGTTGAAAATATTCAATTCAACTTTCTCAAAAGACAAAAGTATCCTAAAGAACATTTGACAAGTTTGACGCGAAAAGGAAAATAAAAGTTAAAAGATAAAATATTCATTACATTCCTTCTTTAATTCTGTGAAGGCGTCTGGTAAAAATCATTTTAAAATATTATTTGTACGTTGATTTGGTATTGCTTGCCAAAAGAATTGTATTTATTATGATACATTATTTTGGTTTGATTTCAAGAAGGCTTTTACTGGGAGATCAGTTAACAAATGTTTATGGCACATAAAATTGGTTTTGGTTGCCAAGACATCCAGATTCGCATGGTTTAACATTTGGTTAGTGAATGACGTTTGCACATTTTAATATATTTTGTTTGTTCATGTAAACAAATATCACTAGTCAATAAAGTAATGCCTGCATTAGTTCCTAATGTTTGGTCGGATATTGTGAAGAATTTTAGTTGAAAATCAGTTAAAGAATATTGACAGGATATTTTCTATAATGGGCTTCGCCAGAAATATCAGTTTCATAATAAGTTATCATTCAGTAATTCCATTTCTCTATGCAACCACTTTATTTACTTCTTCAACTTCATCATCAACCTTTTTACTCCATGCAGATATTTTACACCAATTTTATCGCGTGGTTTTTCACTGAAGTCTGAGCGACAGAAAGAATCCTAAGTTCTCTAGGACACTTGGAAGTATTTTAGTTGATTTTATTAGTGTTGTTGTCTGGATAGTCTAGATTCTTCCTCTGATCGCTAGTTACTCCACTTTCTTTTTCACATTCTTGGGAACTGTTCCAAGAGCACCAACTATGATGGGTATCTCCATTACCTTCTTGTACTTGTCAGGTTTTCACACTAGTGAATAACTGATAATTTACATGGCAGATCAAATAGCTGAAAGTATTCTTAATACACTTGCACTCACCTCAATAAATTATATGATTAATAAAACTACTTGCATCACATTCAAAACGTAATCATGTAAAAGGTTTACTCGGTTGGTTGGTTGGGTTTTTATGGCATATCAACCTTTGTAGGTTATCTAACGCCAAATCTATTTTTATACAAATAGTTATATTTCAAACAATTTATTTTAGCATGATTACAGTTTAATTGTCAAAACCCTTTCTATTTCAAGCGATTCAATTCATTCAAACAGTTCTGATTCAGTTTAGTATAAGTACAGAAGTACTTTATTAAACAATTCAGTTTAGTGTAAGTAGAGTTTCAGTGATAAAACAGTTCCATTTCAAACAATTCAATTTAGCATAAGCACGCAGTTTAAAAGTAAGTACAGTTTAATTGTCAAAAACATTTATATCTCAAGCTATTCAGTTCAATCAAACAGTTCTAATTCAAACAATTCTGTTTTGCATAAGTATGCAGTTAGTTCTATTTAACCCATAGATAGGGCTCTATCAGGTGCTACTATTCCGGGCCAGAATGGACCTGGGTGCAATGGCAATGAAGAGGTGCTCCGCATTCCCTAAAGCTCCAGTATCACTGGAACCTAACCATCAGATTGTTTAGTGTCATATTCAGGATACTCTTTGGAGGGAGTCTTACTCCTCAGCAGAGGTGCAGTTAGTGTATTCTACAGCCTCGGCCGATTGGGCAAAGTTTACTCGGAAAATCTTCATAATTTATTGTTGTTTGGAAATATTTGTGTAATCAATTAAATATTTTAATTAGGATGAATAAACTCCGTAACGGAAAGACGACAGTATTTCTAAAAATATATTTTAGCACAGTTCCTCAATCTACTTCATAATTATTATCTTTTAGAAGATGGACCCCATTTATGGATTGGAAATTAAGTTTCAAAATCTAAACTTTGAATATGGAATGTAAGAAAAACAAGAAAGTACTTAGAATGTACAATTAACTGGCAGAAGCAAGAAAAAGATTCGTCAAAAATATTTTGTCACATCAAATTTAAAACTTGAGGGTCCAATGAATTAAGTCATAATTATTCTGCTATTAATGTAAATGGGCTTAGTCAGTGGTAGAGAGAAATTAATTTTGAATATTGATTGAAAAAGTACTGAAATAATTCAGGGACAAAGGGAAAGAAAATGATAATAAAAAAAGAAAGACCATTAGGAAAAGGAAGGAGAAAGAAAAATATATACGAATGAAAATTTAAAAGAGGTTTATGACAATAAAGTTTTAAAAACTTGGAGATTGATCAGGAAAAAGAACACGATAGAAAAAAAGATGAGAGAAGGCGAAGCAAACATTGATGGTAAGAGTAAATGCAAATTTATTTTGGAAGAGAATGAATTTTTCTTACAAAAGCGATAATAATAAAAGAAGAAACAGGGGGATTATTTTGGGGAAAAGAAAAAATGAATAAATATTGTAAAAGAAGAAAGTGGAGAAGAGGAAGAGGGAGAGGGAGAAAAAATCAATCGTAGAAGTAAAATTGAGTTTGAATGAAGTTAAGGGAAAAGTAAAGAATGAGAAGATGAAGGTTTCAGCACAATAAAAAAAAAAATAGTGAAATTTGTTCTGTAGAGAATAAGAAATGTGTTCCTTCAGTATTTGTAAGTTTACACTTGTCATTTTCTCACCAAAATTATTTGAGAATTTTTTTGTCTGTCAATAAAGGAATAATAAATTGAAATTTATTCATTTTTGTGCAAACACAACTTAATTAAAATCAAATAGACACAAAAAATCTAGAATCTGAAAAGCAGATTTTTAGAACTTTCTGAAAATACTTTAGAAAGAGAGAATATTACAATTATTTGCAAAAATAGTTGCGAAGAAAGTAGAACTATTTTGTTAAATTTTCTAAGAAGCTTTAGTAAGCCTAGCACACAGGTCTCTGATTGCTTGCAATACCCATAGTTCCTTAGGTGGCCATCTATCAAAGTACTGAACTAGCACATCTGTGTTTTACTTTAGGGATCAGGAAGGTATTTTAAGAATAATTCATCTTGAATATACACAGAAGATATTAAGTAGGCTCTTGGTATTTACTTATCCATGGCCGGAATAAAACCGGACGAAGGTAAAAGAGGATAAAAGACTGTGATGATCTTCAAAGTGGAAATAACCAGTTTGTGTAAGAGAACAATTAAAAGAACAACCTGATAAAAAATATTAAAATCAAAATAAGAAAAATAGAAGGACAATAAAATTTGAATTTCACAATCAATTAAAGCAGAAACTAAAAGTAAAATCGTTATTATTAAATGAAATAAAAATGAAATTAGATAATTGAGCAATTTATGTAATATAGTAAGTACCACCTTATCAAAATGAAAACTGACATATTTTGATGATCATGTAGCAGTTTGTCATGGTAAATGGGTGGATGAGGGAAAAGACTAAATGAACAAGAAATGCTTTGAAGATAAAGTTAAAGGGAATTAATTGAATTGGTTGGTTTGCTTGTTTTAATGGCATATCAAACTTTGTAGGTTATTCAATACCAGAGCTTTTCTCATAGAAAAATAGTTGAATGAATTGAAATTATATATATATATATATATATGATTTCAATAATTATTGTGTCAACAATGAAATTTTTCTTACACCCATTAATTTTTAATATTTATCATTTTCTCAGAATATAATGTTCGTATGATACAAGTTTTCTTTTGCGTTCTTAAGCACAAAAAATGAATATAAAACTCAATTTTTAAAACAATTGGCCAATATAACAAATTTTACAGGCGAATTATGCAAAATAGGAAAAGAAAAAATTCGAATAGTATAAACATTTTTTTAAAAAGTGAACAATTTTCATAAATTTAATAGTCAATAGCAGGGCTTCTTGTCTTCATATCTTGCGGCAATCGTTTTCTAAGTGTTTTTGTTGAGATTTGAACAAATCTTTCCTGGGATTTTTATCCCATTCTTCAATTGTTATATGTTCTAATTACTTAAGGGTTTTGTTGACCGACGATTAATTCAAACTTTCAATTCTTGGCATCGAGGTTCAATAGGATTCTAGTCAGGACTCATTGAAAGCCGAAACAGAACTGTAATTTTTTTCTGAAGCCACGCAGTCACTGATTTAGACGTATGATTGGAGTCCTTATCTTGCAGGAAAGTAAATTGACGACCAAGATCAAGATTTTATGATAAGTAGCCTTTGTGCTTTAAAGATGGGGTTTTGTTCTTTGGGAGAAAAATTTAACCTTTCTGTACATCATTATGTTCAAAAAGTAGCTCAATTTTTGTTTCATCACTCCATTGTTCTTGTTCCCAAAAACAATTTTCTTTGTCCAAGAACATTTTGGCAGAATAAAAATGAGCAATGGTTTGTAAATATGGGTTAGTCGTGGTCGATTTTCATATAACCCATTTTTATTTAAACAACTTTGTATTGTGCGAATACTTACCCTGATACCCATCATAATCAATCTTTTGGCGATTTCTTTCAAAACAACTCTTGACTTTATATTAACCTCGCAACACAGTTTTCGTGCAATTCTCAGTGACAATTTGGCTTTTCTTTCGCACCCAGGCCAATTCTCTGTAGTGCCTAACTGTTTTAAATTATTTATAACAGACAGCACCATTGATCAAGGGATAGCTAACCGGTTTGAAATTGTGCTGAACTATTTCGCGACTTGGGGAAATAGCAAATTCTCCATCTCAAATCAACGCTAAGCTCCTTTGTCTTCCCCATCATGTTGTTAACGTAAGAATATCAACGGGGACACTCTATGCACCACGTAATATTCTTTGCAGGAATTATTTCTATTATTCAGAATAAATAGTACTGAAGGCTTCTCTGATAAAATAATTATGTAAATTACTTATAATTACATGAATCAATCAATTTAGAATGATATTATCTAATGTATGAATCATTTTGTATTTTCGCATTTTGCATAATTCGCCTGTCAAATTTGCTATATCTCACATATTCTTCTGAGTTTTATATTCCTTATTTTTTGAAAAAACTTGCATCATACGGGCATTAGATTCTGAGAAATGGAAATGATACAAAAAATAATGAGTGTACTAAAGATTTCGTCGTTCATTCTCTCTCTCTCTCTCAATTTATATATACATACATACATACATAAATATATATATATATATATATATATATATATATATATATATATATATATATATATGTAAAGATGAGCAAGATTGATACGACAAAAGAGAATATAACTGTTCTGTTGTTTAATTTTTTTTTTATAGTTCTCAACTAATTTTGGTCATCTTTAGGAGATAAAGTTTTGTGAAGAAGAACGGAATATTTTTTTAGAGAGATTTTTTTTTAAATTAGGAAGACTTTTAAAAAATAAAATAGCTTTGAAAGAAAAAATTAAGGAATTGATACGCATTATGAAAAGAGATGTAAAATGTCATGTTGGTGTCGCGTATACATTTGTCTGAAGAATGCATTTTGGTCAAAGTGAGTCTGTTTAGTCTTATATCATCATCATCATATCGTGCTGGCAGCACGGATATCCCTGACCCTCTCTCGCCACTCCTCCCTATCGTTCATCGCCCTAGGTAGGTCTTCAGGACAACAACCTGTATCCTCACATAGCTGCTGAATGTACGTTCGTGCTGGTCGTCCTGCTTTTGCGCGGCCGTGTGTGGGGATCCATAAGAGTACATCTCTTATGAGTTCATCTCTGCTTCTCCAGCAATGTCCTGCATGTCTGGTTCGCCTAACTTGAATAGATTTCGTGATAGGGGGCAGGTGTCCGTACAGTTGGTGTCTTGTGGGGTGTTGCTGCCAGGACTTGTTCAGGATTGCACGCAGCATTCTTGTGTAATTGCCATCTAGTTTCTTCTCCAGCCGTTTTGTTAGCGTCCATGTAGTGCATCCATATAGCAGTATCGATGTGACCGCTGCCTGGAAGAAACTGCGTTTCATTTTATCGGTTAGGTCTGATTTCCCTCCGTATCTCTTTATCATTTGTCTAGACTACGTACTTAGAACATCGATTGACAAAATCAAAGAGAATGGCTTCGAACTGACGAAGAAAAGAAGCAGAAGATATCCCGCAACAACAATTACCGACGCCGACTACGCCGATGACATAGCGATACTGGCAAATACACCTGACCAAGCCGAAACACTTCTGCATAGCCTGGAACGAGCAGCAGCAAGCATAGGCCTACATGTTAATGCACACAAAACGGAATATATGTGCTATAACCAAACAGGGGACATCTCCACTCTAGAAGGAACCCCTCTTAAACTAGTAGACAAATTCACGTACCTAGGAAGCAGCGTCGAATCAACCGAAAAGGACATCGAAACGAGGTAGTCTTATATATATATATATATATATATATATATATATATACATTAGAGTAGGTTGATTTTTCACTTTTTTTTAAATATCAAAAAGAATAATGCACTGAAAGTTGTGCATATACCTATTAAATACGCATACTAAAAATTAGATCTGAATCTTCAACGGTTTTTTGCTAATTTGGCATGAAAAATTTTGAATAAACACGTACTGAAAAGTCTTCGATTTTGCCAGAATTGGCCTAAATATTGATGTAAAAACCAAACAATTTCCGTATCTAAATTAGGAAATCTTATTTTATTTTATGGAAATATAATAAATAAATTATAACAAAACTTCAAATTGAAAATTGAACCCCTACCCCACCCTGCTTTACCTGTGTCGAATCTAAAATACTATTATTCAAGCAGTAATATTCGAATATATTGAAAAAAAATTTTTTCCTGATATGAATTGAAATACAACAAATAAACAAATATGGAAAAACAAATAATTGTTTAATAATTTTTAATATATGGAATCAAATATTTCCATATATGAGCCCTAAGATGAAAACGCTGGTCTCAATTGTTGGCAAAAACCTTTTGCAAGTATGTGCTGGTGCCTTGCTTCAAAGCCATACACGGATTGAGAAGCCTCCGTTACTAACTTAACTGCCCGTTCCACACCTTGGGAATGTGAAGGGAAATCTGGCAAGTTAATTTTTTCACCAGTTTACAATGAATTCTGTAATTCATTGTCAGAAAAGTCTAGTGTGAGTGGTGGCTCACAGACTCCATTTACTGACAAATCAATTAAATCAGTCCAGTGCACAGCTTTAAAGTTGATCATTGGGATCTTTTAAAAAATTTTCTTGACTGGCTTCCCTCTTCTGAAAGAATATAAAAAATAATTTGAGTTTAATTTTTAAATGCAATTTGTTCTGCTTTAATAATATTTGGTGAAATCAGATTTAATCTTTGAAAGGTTTCAATAAATTGGCACAAGTACTTCAACCAGTTTTGTATGAATAAATATTAACGTACCTAATGGCCAAAATTCTTTTTATACCCTCTTCTCTCACTTCAGGTTCATCAAATTTCACCATTGAAAATAAAACATTCTCCAGAAGTAATGCCAAGGCATTATACTGGAGTTTTTTTTAATGTAATCCTTTGAACCTCAATTGGTTTCTTTCGTATCCTGTCAATCATATTGTAAGTATAAATTTGCTGGTGATGTAACTTGTTACTTTTTTTTTTATATCAAACCAACAAAAAGCATAAACATTCACAATAAAATTTATCAAACTATATAGTTTGGTCGAAAGATTCTGTGGATATGCCCCACGAGTCCATAGGCACATGAGCCTGATGGCCAAAGTTAACCACCTTGCCTGGTTTAATGGACCAATTTTCCACGATGCAAATCTAGTGTCCATCTTACCTCTAAAAATACCAACTGCATATTCATAGAGTAGCCTTTGGTCACTACTAAGGCTATCCATATCTTTCATTCCAAAATGAAACTCCAGGGGATTCTCAACAGCTGAAAAAGATTTTTGGGGTAAATTATGGCAATCATTTGCACATAATTTACCCAATGGACCATTGAATGTAGTGTGGCTTTTTGTGATGCCATCTAAATGTTTGAATAGAGCTCTAAATGGAAGTTCATTTTGATGTAAGGAGCAACCAATTGTGTGAAGATTTATTTTTATTTTTTTTCTAAAAGTGTAACAAGTCCACCTTCTCAGCCTGTATTTGTATTCGTGTTGTCAACAAGGACAGCCTTAATAGTGTACCAGTTGCACCAATATCAGGAAGAACCCTGTGAGTCAAATATATACTCTCATTTGGTGTCTCCTTTGTGATTGTCAAGTGGCATTCAGGTCCTTTGGCTTTTTTCAGAATTTTACTTCCATTATCCTCCATTGATTCCTTGTAGTGTAGTGTGTCTTTTTCCTCCCATCAACTCCTATACAAAAAAGATTCTCCACATTTCCATTATGCTTTTCATAGGCATTTGTTTTCACTTTAGCCTTTCCTCTATTTTACATTTAGCCATATAGATATTCTTTGTATCTATATTAGGGATAAAAAAGCCAATAGCCCGCAAATCTAAGAGCAAGACATGGGCAAGGCTGGCTCCAAGATTAGAAATTATTTCACCCCTAACTAACTCAAGAGCATACCTTGGAATTTTTGTGAGGTTATAAGGCACTTGGAGAGGACTATCTAGCTGTTTATAATCCTCTGTTTCATCACTTGGAAAAGATGAGTAAGAATGGGAAGAATCACCCTGAACATATAATGTTGAAGCTATTGGTGGGGATATCCTCATACTTTTTTGTTGGCTTTTTTTGTCAGAGGACAAGTGCAGATGATGTGCTTAGTCTGGCAATTTTCTTTGGTGCATTTGACATTAATATTGTCACAACTTAAAATTGGCAGATTGCACGAACATGATGATATATTAAAAAATGTATCCAACTTTTCCTTCCAGAATTTTGTTTGGCCAGCAGGTAAATGTTTCCTACTTATTTGCTTTGCCTTCTGAAAGCATAGAATTTTCACCTTGTTGACAACACTAATTTCCTTTAACAAAGGCAAACGAGGGTTGACAGCCTTCCAAATATCTATCACGTCCTTTGCTATTAATTTAGAAATACCTAAACAAGAAAGGTGGGGATAAGTGTTCATTAAAAAATAGCTGTATTGAATTATTTTTCGACAGGTTCGTGGCTCAGTTTTATCCAATGGTGATGGTAAACCTGAAAATTTAATTGCACCTTTACTTCGAGTGGAAACACCAGTGTTTTTTCCTGCCATTTTTTAATCAATATATCTGTAAAAAGAATATATATATATATATATTGTCTGAAAATACACGAAGATTTTTTAAACAAATTGTAAATAAATTTCGAAATTCATTAAAAAAAGTAATAATGTTTACTTACCAAACAACAGTATTGTACTGTTTAGTTCCAAAATTAACTCGTAAACCGACTTTTCACTTAAAAAAACACTAAATTTTAAAATATAAATAAATTACAATAATTATAAAATGTTTAAATATTTTAATAGTATGTCTACTTTGCGAAATATATATATTTGCGTTAATTATAAGGGTAAAAAACATAAACAAACCGAAGTACTCCGGAGAGATATTTACCACCGGTGAAAGCCGAAAAAATATCCAGTAAATAAAACGAGGTTTAGTAATTCGTTATTTGTATTTTAAACTATATATTTTAATGTATTTTATTTTTGTTTTTGGTCATTTAATTAAACATAATATGAAAATTGATAATAAATTTTAAAATATCAATTATTTAATAAATTTTATTATTTAATTTTCCTTTAGTCTCAGTTTTAATTTTATGGATACATGTTTCCAGCGTCACCGATATCACGACTAAAATCACAAAATATTTTGTCTTTACATGCGATTTCGCAAAAAAATACAAAATTTTGGAAAAAAATATTTCGTGGGCTAATTTCTGATGTTATTTTGCAACTTTCCCCGCGTTATTTTTTTACAGTTCCAAAATCGACCTACCCTAATATACATATATACTTCTCTCTTATCAAACCCCTAGTTTTTATGAGATATTATCAGATTTGAAGGTGGGTGTGTTTCAACTTAGCCTTTGCTTGACCAACTTGTTTGTTTCTTTGGTTTTTTATTTGGATTTCTTTCACAGTTTTATATTCAAGAGGTGGCCCTTCCAAAGAGTCTGGACTTGTTACATCTTTAGACTTTCCAGGTTTGATGATTAAGTTTCCTATTGAATTCAAGTAGCACATTTGTTTTTAGAGTTTTATCAATTTGTTGTTGCTTTGTGTTATTTTTTGTCAATTATTGGTTTGCACACGACATACGGAATTACTTAATAGCTGTCTCGACCTAATTAGGTCTCGTCAGCGCTGTATACCGTAATCTCCTCCACTGGATATCGAAACAGCGATCACAGAATGCAGAGCCGAAACTCTACCAATGAGATACTGGTTTACATCTCATAGAAGCGACACGAAATCAACTAGTCATAGCAATTGGGCAGCCAATTAACCAGAAAATGTACATCTATTAGAATTATATTAATATCTTTTTTCACTTCTTTCTATGATTGTGAATTTTGCATCGCTGTTAAAATAGGGATAGTTTATGTGGAAGTGTTGTTTGACTAATATTAGTTCTCATCAATAGATTTAATTCTGTATCTTTAGTTATTAAATCTAAAATAAAAATTCGGACTTTTCAATGGATTTGCTCAACATCATTTGCATTCCAGATATTGTATAGCCACATAATTAATATGCATATATACACATACATACAGAATACATATTGATGCAATGAATAAAACGAGCGAAGACTTCTTTAAAAAAAAAACCTCTCACTTTATTTGAAAGGGTTCGTGTAAGAGGGAGTTGGAGACTGAACAGAACAGCAACGTATTGACCCCCACTCTTATGGCCATCAGCGTTGTGTCTTTCTCGTTCTCCAGGGCTGCTCAACCGGAGGCCCAGGGGCCCAGCTCTCTGGTGGATGATGGCTTTCTCTACCGCATCTTGTCTCTAACTCATCTGATCTCCAACTAACTGACTTCCTGTCCTCACCGAGTTATATAATCGTTCAATCACCCACTCACTCTTTGGAATGGCATGTTTGATCGTCATCAAGCGGAAATAACTGTCATGCAGTTCACAGGTAACTCTCTTCCAGTGCATCAGTCTATGAGTGTACCATGGGATTATACCTTGTCCCATATTGTCAGCCAATTCCACATGCGCGATTTCTTCTCATAACTGCCATCAGAAAGTGTCACTTCCTTCCGGTGCATCACTTTGGAATGGCATGTTTGGCCGTATCGAAGGTCAATATACAACACCAGACAAAGAATTACATTTTTGCTTCTGCAGTTTCTGTAATACGATGTACTATGTTGAATATTCGAACGTTGCACTTTTCTTCAAAAACAGTTGGCGACTCTTTTATTCGGATATAAAAAGTCTTTATTCTGACTGTGTACATTTTTTAGCAGTCAGACGCAAACACGAGAAGAGAGGAAGATGTCAAAGGGTCTATGAGCGAATCTCGCTTCCAAGTACCCAATCCATACGCACACCCGTTACTCCCGCACGCCGACCCAAAATCTACATCCTCTTTGGATTTTAAAAGTCATCTCCCTTGTCTCAAAATCTACTGTTCTTTATATTTTCTAAAATATATTGCATTATATCATCAACCTCAGACGCGTCTCTACTTTCCGTATATTTTTATTTCACCTCAATGACACTCTATGACAAGACAAAAACGTATTTTATTTACATTTGGTTTTCAGGTGTTAGATGACAGGTGTCAATTTCATAAATTCGCGCGCGCACGCCGAGTACAATTAACCTAAAAGATCCCTGAACAGTCTACGACTTCATCACACTAAATAAAAAAATAATTAACATATTTAATTATCAATGAAATAATCATCATAATTATTTATCACCAAAATTATTTTACTGTTTCGTTTGTGGCAAATTTGACAGTCTTCTGCTTGTGAAATTAGTGAATGAGCTGGTTGGTTTAAAGTGTTTGCTGATTGTTATTGATCTTGCATGATTGACTCAATATTGTAGATTTTATTATGGGTTTCCCAGAGAATACTTCACAGTTTAGTATGGGGTTTCTACCTATACATTCTCTGAGCTTATATTAAACCATCAAATAACCACCTAGAAATAATATTGCACACGCACACGCTCTCACAAACACACTCACACACACATATACATATATATATATATATATATATATATATGCAAATATATAAATACCAATATATATATATATATATATATATATATATATTGTATTAAAATACGTATAGATATATATCATATTTCATATGTAAGTATTGACTTTATATCATATAGATATATACGCATGTAAATATGTTTTCTAAATATAAATGCATATTGTACATAAACAAAAGTATAATATGCATCATATAAAATATATATTATATATCATTTATAGATACATATTATATATGTATAAGTTCATATATATTCAACATTAGAGATATAGATATTTATATAAATACATGTCATATATGACATAGATAATATAATGTTTTCCATTGAGTGAATTCGGACTAATGTCATCATCCACATTATTATATTCACAATGTTTAGGCCTATGCATCCTTCAACCTTCTTCACGTGTTTCATGTCGAAATTAAGAGCCTTCACTGAACCTTTTCTTTAAAAACAATGATAAAATTTGGCTAAGGGAGATAGGGTTGCCTATCTCCCTTATTTTGTGGGTTTATCGAAATTTTTATAAGAAATTTCTCCTTATTTCTTTGTCGAAAGATACGGATCAAACATTTTAAAAACATAAGGTCTGCTGAAATAAATATCATTATTAAAAGTGTGACTTTTATAGGTTTCTCTTTTGTGTCGAATTATTTGCTCGGTATTTTAATTTATTATTATTTTACATAGAACTCTCTATAGGATTTTAAATTATATGAATAGTGAAGAAAGAAAATCCTTCAATAGAATCGTTCCCAGGATCAGGTAACTTGGATTTGGATAATATATATATATATATATATATATATATATATATATATATATATATATATATATATTTATCATACAACTTGCGAAAGCACGTACGATACTCTGTCCTCATCAGCCGCCAACCAGGGGTGATAACACAGTTTTGATAGCTCAAAGTGGTACTGCTACTCCTGGCGCTACCAAGCAGCTTTTGCCACCGCACAGGGTATAAAGAGAATTATATATATATATATATATATATATATATATATATATATATATATATACGCCAGATCAATTAAGAGCAGAGACAACATTGGACGTTAATCTTCATTTTTAGTGTGCTGTTTGAGATTTTCAAAAATGCGTTTACTTTCGGCCGTTGATGTCATTACGCGTTTACAGTAACTGTTTCTTACGTAATCACACGGGAAAGGTGGTTCTACGTGTATTCTCTTTCATGCTGAAAACTTCTCGCTTTCGACTGAATCCAACTTGATGCATATCGCGCCGCGGTCTGAAGAGGATTCGTGGCAACTTTCAAACTGCAGCCAGTGATTCCTATTTTTGAAAGAAACGAAATGACTGAGTGTCCTAGAAAACCACGACATCTAACCTCGATAGGAATCACATGGCATATCCAATCCTTTTCCACGCAGTCGGCCCGCAGTGTCTCGTATCGGTTTTTCTTCTGCTCGTGTGCTTCCTCTCGGTTTTCTTCCCAGGGGACAGTCAATTCTATGAGGAGGACACTCTTTTTTTAATTAGACCATGCTATAATGCCTGGCTGATTTTCTCTTTGAATAATGTGAACTGTAAATTGTAGAGATATCTTTAGATCCGCTGAAATTTCCCAGTCACTAGCACCGTTTAGTAGTTTCATACTGGGATTTTTTGGTTTCCTCAAAGGACATTCACTTTCCATGAGAAACTGAATTATGGGTTCCTTGGCTGTAACAGGTTGCTGGTTTGCTGTCTCACATTGTGCTCTTAACAACTCTATTACCACCTCTAACAACTTGTTATATCGCCATGTGTACATCTGAAGTGATTGTGGACATGCAGAGTGTACGTTGCGTAAAGTACCCCGATCACTTTTACTCGACAAGCACAAGTCCGAACCGGTATACCCCCATAATTTTAGGTTGGTCGCATTTGGCAAGAGATCATTAGTAGAGCGAAGAAGGAATAATATCGCCAGTGGTTCCATTGCAATTAAGCATTTCCATGATAATTTAATTGGTTCGATATCATTCCATTTTGTCCAAGCGTATTGTTTGGCCTGAGTAACAGCACTGGCTTTTCTTTGCTCCTCCTTAAACATCCTGACTTCTTCGCTCACCATGTCTCTTTTTCCCTTTGGGCCCACTTTAGAGAATACCTTTTTTCTCGTGCTACCCAACCCAGCTCGATTGGTTTGAGTGACACCTATGATATCTTTGATTCGTAGGCTGCATTCCGCCTCCCGGCGTCCTTAACGGCCGACTACTTCGTACCTAATTTTATGTTAGGATACGCCTCCCGAATGATCTCGTCAGCTGAGTCCGTCATCATCATGTGAAGTCCTACTTTCCCAATTTTGAATTATTCTACCAGTGAAGACATTAGGAGCTGTTGGTTTCCAGAATTGGTATATAAACCCACTTTCGAGAAACAAGGAGGAACTCCGAGCCACTTACGCAAGTATTTGTTGCTATACTTTTGAATCCGTTCAACGCGAGATATCCCAATCTCGTACATCTGTAAGGACCATAAAAGATGGGGTAGCAGACCATGTTGGTAACCCCAAGCCTTCATCTTTCCGGGTAGATAAGTTTTATCAATTGATTTAAGCCCCTTCAAGGCTACTTTCTGAACCTCTGGACCTTTATGACGATCAGTCAGTGGGATTGAATAAAAACGTTCGGGACTCTTTACTGGCTTCTCCTTGACTGCTGGGATCTTATCAACCCCAATTTTGAAATGGATCTCCCAGCTAGATCCTCCGACTGACGATAGGATACGACTTTTCCTTGGCTTAGCCTTCATTCTCGCTCATTTGAAAAGGCCATAATACCTTTGTAGTAAACCATCGACAGCGATTTGGGACGGGACGAGAATGGTGATGTCGTCCATAAAAGCTCTGGAAGGAGGAGGAGTCAGATGTTCATTTTTCATCACTCCTTTCGACGTATTTGCAGCACCTCGTAAAATGAGTTCCATGGCCAGAACGAAAAGAAGTGGGGAAATCAAAAAGCCCATCATGATACCGATCTCAAGTGCCTGCCACTTGGAGGTATAGTTTTTAACGGTAAATTTCATGAAAGCTGAATTGAAGTATTTCATTATGATTTCCCCAACCTTGCTTGGGAAGTTGAAAAATTCGAGGGTCATTCAGATTAAGTGGTGCGGAACTGAACCGTATGTACTGGCAAGATCAAACCTGATCACATGTAGTTCTGTTTTGTCCCCTTTTAGCTGAGAGTATTGAGTTCCATATTATTTGTGAATGTTCCGCACATCCGGGGAAGCCAGGTACCCCAGCCTTCTGGACAGATGTATTTATATAATGATTGCTCATCAGAAAGGTTGTCATACTGCAAGCAAGAACCCCAAAAAATATTTTCCCTTCTACATTTAGGAGGGATATCGGGCGAAAATGTGTGATAACTCTTGGTTGCATTTCCTTTGGTATCCAAATACCATCGGCCAGACACCATTCCTGTGGTACAATACCCTTCTTCCAAGCCTGCTGAAGGAGGAGTGAGGACCTGTGGGCAGTTTTATATAACTTGTACGAGATCCCATTCTTGCCCGGGGGACTACCTGCGCGGGCCTTAGAGACAAAATCTCAGGCTTCCTTTAGTTTTATCCCTCTATCATCAAACATTACGGTTGGATCTTGGCGTTTTGGTAAATCTCTCAGAGGAGGTATTGGGATACCGTTTAAATTATCTGAGTATGTCATCCTCAAATGATTATCGAGTTCCTCCTTCGGTACATCAATCTTGCCACTCTTTGATTCCACGAAAAGTTTGTTTGTTGTTTTTTGGGGTTTTTTTTTGCGAAAGCATAAGGATTTGAGTAGAATGATCTCCGAGCCTGACGCTTTTTCTTTCGATGTTTTCTCTGATTTTCATCACTGGAGATCACCAAAATCCTTTTTTGAGTATCATTTAGGATATTCTGAAGCTCCAACCTCTCATGAATCGGGGCTTCTTTTAATCGGCGCTTCAGCATTCTATGTTCCGATCTTAACTTTCCTTTCTCGATCTGTTGTCTATTCGGTCTTTTTCCGTCGGTTTCATCTTTTTTATCTGTAACTGCACCAAATCACTCCAGACAAATGTTATATATAAATCTACCGAAAGATGACAATTGATGATCAATGGGGCCCTTAAGATGGGTGGTGAAAGTAGCTGTCTGATTACCCTTGGGCCACTGAATTCTTGGCTTGCTAGGAATGTCTCCAGGACGCTGTCGCTCAGCAATGGACCCCTGAACACTGTGGGGGTATTACTGATTCACAAGCCCATCATTTGATTTACATTCTCCGGTAGGAGAATTACGTTGTTTGCACCAGCGTGCCTTGTGGATTCGTAACTCGAGCAAGCTGTAAAATTCTCTGCCGCAATCACACGTTGTAGCCGGGTTCATATCCAATTCGGTACCGTTAGAGCAAGTATGATGGATGATATATTCTCCCTCCCCGCTACAGACACCCTCAGGGCATTTTCCTTTCGTTGTATTTTCCATATTTGTTACGTTCCTGTCATTCCAGGATGTCACTCCAAATTTCTGGAGAGTCACTTTGTCTTTCCAAAGAGTCATCTTGCTTATATATATATATATATATATAGTAAATACTTAATAATATTTAGATTTCATCGTTAGCTCGTAACAAGACTTACACAGGAAACCGGTTTTATAATTATCTAAAGACGAACAATAGACATATTTTACAAGTAAAATTGTTGACTTTCTCTTAATCTAGTTATGATAGTTAATCGGACAATCAGATTATGATTATATAAATCTGGACTTTTATGCGTGTGTGCGTGGCTGAGTGTGTGAGTGCAATATGATACAAGTTAGGGTGGATACAAGGGTATCATAGAAAAAGGAATACACGACTTTTCGAATCTTTGCTTAACATTTTAATAAGTTTTCGATGGTGGTTTACAAGTTGTTTTTTTTTTTAGTTTTTTATTAGGAGCTTAAGAATAAGATGTAAATAGTGGGATTTTAATCGTTGTTTTGTGAATATTTATAATCGTTAAACATTTTAATATTTCATACGTTAATTTATTAAGTTCATCCTAAATTATTTGTAGTTACTTAGACAATCGGAGCATTTTCTTAATATAAAAATAAGTGCAGGTAGGTTTATGTAGACGTGTGTGTGTGTGGGTGTGTTGTATAGAGAAAGGGAATACGGTCTTTCAATTGTTTTCAAATATTTAAACAGGAGACCTAGGTTCAATCCCTGGTCGCGTCATACCAAAGAATTTAAACATGGTACTTTATACCTCCTTGTTTAACACTCAGCAATATAAGGTACGTATCAAGGATAAAGTGGAACAATCCAGGGAAAGAAGTAGCGCCTTCCCCTACACATCGTTGTAGTAGCTATTGAAAAGGGACCCTTCTGGTTGCCCTCGACAACGGTCGCCAACTTTACTTATTTCGAGTGTCATTGGTTTGTCCTACTGTAGATAATGAGGGTGATTTCGTTATTTCTGTTTTCTTTCCTTTTTTTAAGCATGAAGGTTGAGAGAGAAGAAGAGGGAAAAGAAGGAAATAAAAAAAAGAAAAAAAATGTTTTCAATTGCTGTTGTATATTAATTCATTAATTCTTTTATGATTTTTGTGTTTTTTAGCCGGGAAAACGCTGAAATTTTATAGAAGAAACTTTTTTAACCTATGGAAAAAAGAATACAGAATCTTTCGAATTTTGTTTTTCAAATAAACAGTTTTAATTTTTTTTAAGGATTAATATTTCTTGATCAATATTTCAAGCGCCAACGATTTTTTCTATTGTAAAAAAGTAAAGTGAATTACTTAGTTTTTACTGTGATTTACTTATTTATTATTGTATTTTCATTTATAATTTTTTCTGTGGGGTGGGGGGTGGGGTAAAAATGAAAAGAAAAAAGTTTCCAATTGTCAGCATAATTAGGACGCTGTTTAATATAATTTTTTTCTTTGTCAGTAAAACGCAGAATTTGCATAGAAGGGTTTTAGTAGCACATGAAAAACGATAGAATCTTTCAATAAAACTATTCTTTTAAAAACTTAAAATTTCCCGAGCATTAATTCAAGCGCTTTGATGTGTTTTACTACAAATACTTAGTTTTTTTTTAAATAACGCGCTGGTGCGTAAGGTAAGGAAAAAAGAAAAAAAATTGCAGTAAGTTCATTAGATCAAGGCCTGATATCACTGACCTTTAGTTAATTGGAAAAGGTTGAATTTGTTAAGAGGGGAAATTTTTTTCGAGTGGGGTAAGAAATATGAAAAACAAACTCAGAAAACCAGACACCCGGGTGCGGCGAGAGCTGCGTACTTGACAGGGAAAGAAGCTGAGCAAATGAATAATTACGAACAATCCATACGTTAAAAAAGTGGTAATATCCTTGCAGATCACTAAAATAGACAGTACCGCGCATTTGCAACAATCAATCACAAGCGTGAACGAGTGGAATATAATCGTTCAAATAAATAAATAGCCAATTATTTTCTTTTCACTTTTGTGTAAACTAGAGGGCGTATCAGAAACTGGTGAGGAGAGTATGATGTTGGAAGACTCGAAACTCCCCAATGAACAAAGCAAAACACATCATTGACGACACCCTCCGGGGCAAAATGTATCAAGGCGTATATTTAAAGTAAATATATATGATATAATTTGTAACATATAATTATATATATATATATATATATATATATATATATATATATATATATATATATATAGCCTGTACTTAAATATATGTTTATATATACATATATAGATATATATAACCTATATATATATATAACTATGTATTACGTCTATCGTAAATATAAATAGATGTTGTTAAGTATTTGTATATTATTAAATAATAATATATAGATAAATATATACGATTATATATATATATATATATATATATATATATAAACACATATATATATGTATATCTATATACTTCAATATTAATAAAATTCACCCTCACGCGCGCACACACACACACACACACACACACACACACACACACACACACACATATATATATATATATATATATATATATATATATATATATATATATATATTCACGTACTTTATGTCAACATTTTTAGCCGAAGCTGAGATTTATATATACGTATAAAAATATATATAACCTATATATATATATATATATATATATATATATATATATATATATATATATATATATATAGAAGCGTCCAAAATTTTAAAGCCTAATATTTGTTAGAAATAACAACTGTGAAAAGCTGAAACTTTGACAACTGGTAGTCGTTATCATCCATAATAACATACTAGAATTTGAATCATTTGCAAAGCATAGAAAAAGAATTATAACAATTATTTATTCATTTTCAAAATAGGATCGTCCAAAAGTAAGGGACAAAATTGAGAAAAACAATGTAAACAGTATGCTCTATTTAAATTTGTTGATTTCCTCTAAAGAATAAGTCTTACTTAGTCATTTGTAAATGTTGCATCAGCCGGCACCATGGCGAAACGCCAAAAACTTGATTACTCTGTGAGACAAGATATTGTGAAGCTACACAAGGAAAAGCACACCATTAGAGAGATTTCAGAGAAAGTGAAACGTTCTAAGAGTGTTGTAGGCAGGGTTGTTAAATCTTACAATGATACTGGCAAAATAGTTAGTGCTTTTAAAACCGGTAGACCCCGCAAAACTTCGGCAAGAGAAGATCGAATAATGCAGCGTATGTCATTAAAGGACCGTTTTAAGTATTGCACAGAAATTAAAAGGGTTATGAATAGTACCTCATGTGTTAATGTGTCAAGACAGACTGTTTCTAGACAACTGCAAGAAATAGGGCTGTTTAATCGAACCCCAAGGAAGAAACCACTTGTTAGTTCGAAGAATAAGAAGAAGAGATTAGAGTTTGCAAACAGGTATGTAATTTGGACTCATGAAATTTGGGCAAACGTATTTTTCAGTGATGAAAGCAAGTTTAATTTATTTGGAAATGATGGAAAAAACAATATAAAGAGACGTATTGGTGAAAGATTAAGTGCAAAGTGTACTAAGAAAACTGTCAAGTTTGGGAGCGGAAGCGTCATGGTATTTGGAATGTTTTCTAGCCAAGGTACAACACCTCTTGTCCGGTTACAAACTCGTGTAAACGCGCAGATCTATAAAAACATTGTTCAATATCATGCTGTGCCAATCATACAGAATTCAGGTTTCGATAGGGCAACCTTTATGCAAGATAATGCCCCATGTCACAAGGCAAAGGTGGTAATGAGTTACCTTATCGAGCATGATATCGAAATTATTGATTGGCCACCGCAAAGTCCTGACTTAAATCCAATAGAAAATCTTTGGAAGGCCTTAGGAGTGAAAGTTATGAAAAGAAATCCCACTAACACGGAGGATTTGTGGGTGAAGCTTCAAGAAAAATGGTCTAAGATAAGTATCGAGGATTGTCAAGAACTGATTCGTTCTTGTAGTCGAAGATGTGCAGCTGTCATTGAGAGCAAGGGCTCATTTACTAAATATTGATTGTATATGTATTTTTATTGTCTTTTTGTTTTTTTGTTTTTTTGGGGCTGTTTACATTGTTTTTCTCAATTTTGTCCCTTACTTTTGGACGTTCAGAATTTGAAAATAAATAAATAATAGTTATAATTCTTTTTCTATCCTTTGCAAATGATTCAAATTTTAGCATTTTATTATGGATGATAACGACTACCAGTTGTCAAAATTTCAGCTTTTCACAGTCGTTATTTCTAACAAATATTAGGTTTTAAAATTTTGTCCCTTAGTTTTGGACGCTACTGTATATATATATATATATATATATATATATATATATATATATATATATATATAACTATGTATTACGTATATCGTATATATGTTGATGTTATTAAGTATTTGTATATTATTAAATAATAATATATAGATAAATATATATGATTACATATATACATACATATATATACGCACATATATATATATATATGTATATATATATACTTCAATATTAACAAAATTCACACACACACACACACACACACACACACACACATATATATATATATATATATATATATATATATTCACGTACTATATGTCAACATTTTTGGTCGAAGCTGAGATTTTTTATCATTTTGAGTAAAAGCACAACTATTTTCATCTTTATTGTTATAGTCACTGCATTTTGGCCGATGTCTCATTTGCATTCCTTCAGAAGTTTTCTGTCAAACTTGAGAGCTTTAACATATGTTCGAACTGAACATTTTATAAAATCAGCAGCTCTAGATTGTTCTAATTCTTTAACCAAATGCTAATATGTATTTAGCCAAATGTCCGGCTGAATAATTCACAATGATTTTTTCGGATTTATAAAACTATTGTCTCTAGATGTAATCATTCTGAGGTTGCAGGTTCAATCCTGACTGCAGGTAAAAATATCAAGGAATACTCACGAAAGCTTAACACTGGTACCTGGTTTTGATTCCCTGAATGAGATCCATCTAACTTCGCGTATTAAAGAAAGGGTTCGGTGCAGCCTCCTATTTTCGACAAGAAACACTTGAAGAAGGCTGATGTATCGGCCTGAACCTTGTGAATAATATAACAAAATAGATGGTGACTTTAGTCGGTGTTTTCATTACAATTAATATTACTATTACAATTATTACTTCTAGTAATCAAACCTATTCATATTAATAAACAAATCATCAACTCATTATTATTATAAAATGTTTTTAATAGTTATAATACTGAGTTGATGATAATAGATATTAATAACATTTAATAATAATAACGAGTTGCTGATTAGTTTGATAATAATAATAACTTTAATGATTAATAGCACTATTTGCAATATCAATATTAACTGTGATGATAATTCTTAATATGGTATTATCTATAATAGTTTGTATGATTTTATTCATCAGAATAATAAAAATTGTCTTTTAATATCATGAATTGTAATTTGTAGTACTTTATAGTAATTGATGATAAATAATTTTTATTCATAATATTAAAAATATTGAGGTTTAGTAATAATATGAATAATATCATAATTTGGAAGATATAATTATACGCTTGAGGATATATAATATTATGTTGTATTTGTTTATAATTTTAGATATTAGTCTTAACAGTAACTGATATGATCTTTATTTTTACATGTTTAAAGTGACCAAGTATATTGAATAGTATAAAAAATTTGCTATGACAATTTTCTTAGTTTTTGATTAAATAGTATTAATATACAATGTAATATATTATAATCCTATTTAATTTTGTAAAAGGTTATTTATAGAAGGTAGTTTTCTCTTCCCAAATTCATTTATCCCTTTATTTTTATTTATTTACTTCGTTTGGGTTTAAAAGTTTGTCATTATATAAAAATGTTGGGAAATGGAAATAGAAATCAACAACTGATAGATCTTAATACAGGAATTATATGTCATTTGTCAACTAGACAGGAAAAACAAATGGTCTGTTTATTATAAAATAAATAAATAAATAAATAAAATAATGAAATTTCGGTTACTGGGATAGGGTGACCGGAATTTTGTGGGTTTTTTTCCGAATTTTGATTAGAAATTTCTCATTATTTCTTTGTCTAAAGATGCAGACCTAACATTTTAAAAAATATAGAATGTATATCTGAATATAAGTCAAATATCATTTATATATATGAATATAGAAAAAATATTATGATTACAAATATTTTTTTTAGTTTTTTATCAATAAATCTATCTATCTATCTATCTTTCTCTCTCTCTCTCTCTCTCTCTCTATATATATATATATATATATATATATATATATATATATATATATGTATATATAGTACACCCATGAAACTCTAGTCCTCTTCGAAGTAATCTACTTCGGCTGCAATGCACTTGTCGTACCGTTCCAGCAACTTCTGGAAGGTCCCATGGAAGTCCTCTTGTGTGAGCGTGTCAATGACCTTCGTCACAGCTTCTTTCATCTCCTCAATTGTCTCATAACGACAGCCTCTGAGCTTAGGGAATAACCAAAAGTCACAGAGAGCAAGGTCTGGACTATAGGGAGGCTGAGGAACTGTCTTGATGCCGATCTTGGTCAAATAGTCTGTGACAAAGATGGAGATGTAGACTGGTGCATTGTCCTGGTGGAAATGCCAGTGACCCTATTTAAAGAGTGTTGGCCTCTTCCGACGGAATCTCTTCCTGAACTCCCTTAAAACCTCAACATAGTAACCCTAACTCTTTGAACTATCAACTCTGGTGTATTGACTTCCTTACTCCTCCCACACCTGTCATCACCCCTAACAGACTCCCTTACTTCCTTGAATCTCTTATGCCACTCAAAACCTGATACTCGATTCATGCAAGATTGTCCAAAAGCAGTCTGCAGCATTCCATACGTTTCTGTGGCATTTTTTTCCAAGTTTAAAACAGAATTTTATTGCATATCGTTCTTCTAAAGTGTCCTCACGTCCAGATTGCATTTTTGAAATTCACCAGCTGTTACAATCAGGATTTAGTAGGGTGTATTCCAATTGTATCTGTAGCTGTTCATTTGAACGTGAAATCATAAAAATGGGCCAGTCATCTCATACGATGTATAGCAATAACGTTGTAAATTTTCAAGAGTCTATTACAATTTTAAATGCCTGTACAAAAAAGGCTGGAAACTTATTGAAGGCACCACGTAATGTACTTGAGTATTATAACAAATCCAAATATATCTATACATACATATTATTGTGCATATACATATATATATATATAGATAAATGTTCAGGGTGTGATGGTTGTAGTTTTAAAAAGAAATGCACACAAGAACCCAAGTTCAGAATCTGCACAATGTCGCATGCACTAATAGCCTTGGGAAAGGGATGAATCCTCCAGCTATGCATAAATCATAGAACAGACTAGGCTCTTCAATCCATCTATAAGAAGGAAGGCTCTGAAATCAAACCTGTAAGACATTGCTTGAAAAGTAAGTTTGTGTCAAATTAGGTATGTAAATATATATGTATAAATATATATTCTTACATAATCCAAGGAGGAAATCCTAGGGATAGGAGTATACAATCTAAGTGCTCATTACCAACGGCTAGTGATGTATAATTAATTTGGAATTAATAATACATCAACTCTCAACGAGCAGAGCGAAAAAAATCCTTTTATATAAAAATAAAAAGAAAAAAAATTCACTTTCTTGGTATCATTATAAATTTATTTCAGGTTGTTAAAACCTTTCTCAGATGAATAATTCAAAATTTTTATTTAGGGGTTTGCATATAGAACGGGATTTGAAAAAAAAATCCCTATTCTTATTTTTCTAAATCAAAATAATCTTTAATTAAAATAACTTTTAATATATTTTGTCATATTTTTTAAACCAGAAAATAAATTTTTAGTGGAAGATATTATATCTATAATTACTTTTTATTTGTATATATGATTTAAAAAAAAAATTACCACTAATTTAAATATTACTGAAAATTAAAAAAACATAATACCAGAAAAAGTAAATCGTTGTATGCGACTTATTTAAATCTATAGATAAAATTAGTATTCTACTTTCATTACGTCTATTATTTTTTATCAATATTAAATAGTATGATTCGTGTTATCATGAAAAAAATATTAGATTCTATACTAATTTACTAAAACTAATTTTAATTATTCAAATCATCTAAAAATTCATGTTATCTATATTAAGAATAAGTTAATTCATCGAAAGTTAAGTAAATTATAATAAACAAAGAATTAATATGTACTTCACATATCGTACATTAAGCAATCGAAAAAAATAAAAAATTCATCTGTAATAGATATTTTATTATTGTCAGTAATAATTTATAATACAAAAAAAATGTAATATTCGATTCTTAACCTTGTGTTTTTATCTATAGCAAAAAACGGTGCCATAAAAATGTATATATATATAGAGAGAGAGAGAAAGAGAGAAAGAGAGAGAGAGATTGATGTATGCATATATACATGCATATATATATATAAATACATACATGCATATATACGTATTTATATGTGTATATATATACGTATATATATATATATAACTCATAGCAAGGAAAACCAAGATGGCATGAAAATAGTAACTCTACTTAATAAAAGAATTTAACAAATGACAGCCTGCAGAAACTCAAGAAAGTCCTAAGAGAACAACTAACATATACCAAAAAGAACAAGAACATATCAAAGGCCAGTTCAGTAAAATAAGAAACTCTGAAGAAGATAGGTAATCATGAATAGCATGGCAGACAGTAATTTGTAGACAAGTTCATGTGTAAAATAGAGCCGATACATCTCTTCAAATAAAAACTAATTTCAGAAATATGAATGACCTTTTTTTGAATTGTGCTTTAAATTTTTGTACTGTTTTATTGCCGTAGAGTTTAATAATAAATAATAGCTCTTAATATCTCATTCACATATCCTATTTATCATTTATTACAAAACTCTACTAAATTGAAGTTCTGTGAACAAAAATATGTATATTTAGCAGGGAAACATCTCTACTATCTCATATGCATTTATACATGTTCATATTTGGTGACAAAAATGTTGTATTCTTTTCTTTTTCCTGAGTTTTATTGCTGTATAATTCAGCAATTAATAATACCGATAATATCTGTTTTGATTGTGTGAGCGATACTCAATGTGCTGAGCAGAGGACTTTGTAATTAATTATCAGATGTCAAGCCCTCAACATCATCAATGATTATGTTTCTTGGTTGTTTATTTCTTTTTAAGTCATATCAACACTTGTGAGATATTCAATGCCAAATCTGATTTTTTTTCATTAAATGCCAAATCTTGTTTTTTTCATTAAAATTTTCATCAATTACATATTTATTAATAAACTCTTAGAAATGATTTTCATTGGCTGTGTCTGGGTTCAATACCTGGTCACATCATACCAAAGACTTTAAAAATGGTACTTTATACCTCCTTGCTTAACACTTAGCAGTATAAGGTAGGTATCAAGAATAAAGTGGAGCAATCCACGGAAAGGAGTAGTGCCCTCCCCTACACCTCGCTGTAGTACTTTTGAAAAGGGAGCATTCTGGTCGCCTTCGACTATGGTCGCCAACTTTACTTACTTATAAATTAGAAGAAATAATTCTAATTAACTTCATGTGCCAATGTAAACTGGTAGAAATAATTTTCCTTAAGTATTTCTCTTGCCTTCTGGTACCAACAAAATAAAAAGGTTTGGGAGCTTGTTTGTCATAAAACAAATTTTTAGAATACTATTGGAGCTTAAACATGTACTTGCTAGAGTTTAACATAACCAGGAAATTGTTTGGATCAGTCTCTCAGACCACCCATGAAGCTCAAGTAAGAGTTGACCTCTTAGTACCCAGGTAACAGCCTGTTCAGTCATAAGGATCTTGTCCTCATGTATTACAGGTTGCCACCCACAGTGAATAGGGGGACTTATTGGTGAGTGTCTTACCCCTCTGTTAACAGGGCTGATGATGCTGTAGACCCTGTTTAATGAGAAATAAAAAATTAATTTATTCAAAAGTGTTAATTTTAAAATGTTAGTTTACTGCTCATAAAAGAAAAAACAAAAATTAACATGATTGTAGGAAAATGTAGAAATTTTACAAAAAAATAGATATTTTGATTTTATAATTTTCTACTAGAAATATAAAATCCTGAAATATTTGGTTTAGAAAAAAGTTAACTTTTCATGAAAATTTTCAAAGTGTACTTATTTACAAGCAATATTGTATTTAAATCTATTTAGAGGCTCAAAGCAAGCCAGAACATAATTTTGGATGGTAGATACCCAAGGCACATATCTAATGCTTAAGCTGTATAACTTGTTCCAGCTGGATCAGTCCTGGATTACTGGCAAATCCCTGAGGTGGTTTTGAAGTAAATTTATGTACAAGCTTTATCTGGGGTGTTAAACACATTTGTGCTTGCTGAATATTTCCTGTAGGGTGTGCGGAATGTTTCTGGTGCCACATCTGCCAAGACCATTTACAGTCAAACCATACTCTTTGCTCAAATTCAGAACAGGGCAAAAGATCCTGACCTGAGATCAACAGCAGCTGGTCATCTTGTGGAATCTAATTGTATTTCTTCTAACAACATTTCTGTTTGCCACTGGTTGGAGAAATAATGGAGTTGTTGTATCCTCTTCACTGAAAAGCTGTTAGCAACAAGTTCCATTAATAGCTAATATTTTGTACAAAGCATGATTGAAATTCCAATGCACAGACTTAAAGATTAACTTATTTTGTTTCTCCATGTCTTTTTAATTGTTTTTCTGATGATTTATAATAGATTATCTTTAGTTTGAGGATATCGCACAGAATGCATGTTGGATCACAGTTTACAAGCAACAGTCATCTTTCTAAACAATCAAAAACAGAAAGCAATTTTTCGGACCAATCAGGAAAGGGAAAACATTCTCATTGAGTTGAAATACAGCTAATATAATTTTTTGAGTTGACAGTGAGTTATGAATAATCAAACTTTTAACTTAACTTTTCAGCATTTGATTTATTTATTCAGTACTAACTCACTTTTGAAATATTTTATTTTCTGTGACCATAAATTTTCTATAAAATCAATATTCAATACAATGTTGTTAATCAGTCTTTTCAGACATACCTTCCTACTGCTGAGCATGTAACTGACATTTAACTTCATCCCTAAACACACTTGCAACCCTCCACACACACACACACACATATATATATATATATATATATATATATATATATATATTATTTTAACACACACGCACGCACACACAGACTCACACATACATACATATATATATATATATATATATATATATATATATATATACAGATTAGGAGTTAATTTCTTTCCATTTATACATTATACATTTTCTAACCTTTAATTCATCAGACATATAGCATAGCAATTTTTATTTTTGGGGTGATTAAAAAAGTTAACACCCCTATGATGTAATTTGGAACATCTTTACATGTTCACTACCCTTAAAAACATTCCTGGAATCTCCCATGGGTGATTAAAAAATGTTGATATTTCTAAGTGAGTATCTTTATGAGCAAAGCAGAAATTATCTTACTGAGAACACCTGAGAAAGATTCCAATAATGTATTGACAGAAATATTAAACAGGTGCAGACTTTAGAATTATATCATAAAGGAACTTTCATAGAAATATTAGATGCTTTTTCAAACAGTGTGTATATATATATATATATATATGTGTATATATATATATATATATGTATATATGTATATATAAGGGAAACGATTACGGAAATAAATAGAAATGCACGTCACACACACAAACACAGTCATATATATAGAGAGAGAGACAGACAGAGAGACAGAATGACAGAGATGAAGAAAAACAGACAGACAGATAGAGACATATGTATAAATGTTGGCATTAAAAATGTAAAAGGTCATGTTAGAGAGATAGAGATTGATTATATATCAAATACTGAATCCTGGTAAGGGAAAATCTGCCAGATAATGTTAAGTTTTTCTTTATATTTACCCTATATTGTGTTTTACACATGAAACACCGAGTTATAGACTGGAACATTATTTTAGTATTTTAGGTTTTAAACCTGCCATGCTATAAAAGCACTTAACACTTTTAATACTCTTTTCTTATTTGTATTTTATCCATTATTTTTAGCATTGCTTTTTATATATATATATATATATATATATATATATATAAGCATATTTGTGGAAAAGAATATATATACATATATATACTCGCACACATATTCATATGAGGTAAGTCTGGACATCTATTTTTCTAAAATGTTTTCTTGGCCTAGTTAGAGTCCATAAAATTATGCTTTGTCAAAACTTGTGCTTTGTGAAAGTTCTTTTTGTGCAAGGTCATTTTTTCACAGATTGGCAGAAAGACTGGACATATGTATGGAAAATGGATATGTTGCAAGAAGTTTAGCTGAGGTATAGAGGCAGGTTTAGGGCTCTTTTTTCACTGGATCTCTGATGCCATTTAAAAATGACCTTTGAGACCCAGTGCTATAGGGGCTCTAAAGCTTTTTAAAAATTAGCTCATCTTCTGTGCTTCAATTGTCATAATACAATAATAAATCTCACTAAGTGTAGAAGAGGGACTTTCGAAGAGCCAAGAATCCTTGACTTCCCCAGTTTTTTGTTTGTTCTAATGTGTTACCAAGCATAAACAGTCAGTTACTTTAGGAGGTGCCTGTGGTGTAATGGTTATCGTCACAGGAAGTGGACACGGCGACACGAGTTCAAATCCTGAACGAGACTGATTGCATTTCACATAGCACTAATACTCTTGGGAAAGGTATGAATCCAATTATTCTCCCTCCAGCTATGGGTAAATAGTAGGGCAGACTAGGTTCTTCAGCCTTGGTGAGGCAACCAGTCTAGGAGAAGGAAAACTCTGAATTCAAACCTGTTAAACTCTGCTTAAAAATTGACCTTGTGTCATATCCTGCCCGAGCGGAGGGGTTGGGTAAATATGATAAACAGTCAGTTACTTTATTTCCCTCTGCTCATTGCCATCCTTCTTGAAATATTTACAGCTTTCATAATTATGTGATTTTTCTATCTGAGATATTTCTCAAATTCAAAAACTTTTTAAAGTCTTTTGACAATACTAGCTTCCTAATTTGTTATTTCAAGAAGCTTGAAATTTTCTATGAGGTAAAAAGAAAAATTCTGTTGTGCTACAAAATTACAATACATGTACTATGAGTGAAACAAAATAATAGCTAACATTAAAAAAGGAAAACAGAAAAATACAATTTACATTCACTTAAATACATTTAAAGAGTCTCTTGCGGTTGTATTATAACCAAATTGTACTGGGTTATCAAAAAAACCTTCTGGCTGAAAGAATGATGAGTGGACAGAGTTCAACACTCTGTAACATTAAATGCTTTACATAGATCTTCAGAAAGGTTACCAACTAGACACTGGATCCAGAAGATGTCAATCTCCTGAGGCGGAAGTAGGGGTTGAGGGTGTTCTATGAACCCCAGTATATCTACCATCAGAGCTGTAATTTGCTCTTTGTTCCTCTTTTGGGAGTTGAAATGTGACCGTAGAATGAGAAAGCTGCAACATGGGGTCCATTGTCAATTTTTTCTTCTTTCCATGGTCTCAGAAACAGAACAGAAAAAAACAAAACAATGATAGGTCTTCATGCTAAAACAAGGGTTTTTGTGTTCTTTACTCCCTGCTTAAAGATGATATCATGATTAAACCTTCAGAATCTAAAAAAGAAGCAATCACCTTGCCAACAGATGATGCCAGCTTGAACTTCTCCAAAACCAATGTGATTCCACTGTTTGCTTTGAATCTTTGATTCAGGTTTAAAGTGGTAAACCCAGGTTTCATCAGAGTTACTTTTCAGCTAGGGCTCTGGCATCAGCATTCTTGTAGACAGCTTGCTTATACTGAATGTTTCAGTTAAAACAGTGTGGATCAAACCAGGATTAATGCCCATGGACTTGGTTATCTGCTGGACTGTAGGACATATGTCATTGAAAACCATACAGTGAATGGCATCAACTTGTTTATCAGTGGTTGAGGATTTGGATGACTTGACTAAAAGTCATCTTCTGTTTTGTCTTTATTCCACTAGAATTCCATTTCACACATCTTCACGGATGCATTGGAAGAGATTTCCTCGGCAATATGTATCTGAACCATGTCCACCTGGATTCCTTTGCATGTGATACGTTTCTTTTGCAGATATTTTGTGACTGCACATTCCTCTCTTTTGTCCATTCTTAGTTTCATCACAAGCCTCTCACCTTTGTATGGGTCTTACTTACTCAGAAATTAAAACAGGAATTTTAATTATTTTTTTCTAGTTATACAAGAAGTGTTAGTGTCTTGTCAAACCAAAAATGTTCAACTATGGCTCTTCTTTCTGGGTGAGGCTTACAACTTTTTGAAAGACCTTCATATGTATACATATGTGTGTGTGCGCATGCGCGCGTGTGTGTGTGTGTGCGTGGGTGTGCAACTATATGTATAAGTATACATATGTATGTGTGCATGGGTGTATGTGTACCACAAACAGAATCAATATTCTCCCAATTTAGATGTTATTATTTCCTAAGCTTTGCTTAGTCTCACTCTGAAGCCTTAGGTAACTCACAACCATTTTTGTTACTAAATGGTCACCCATCTGACTACTGAACAAACTTATCACTCTATAATATCAATAATCTGGCTGGAGTTGGTGCATTCAATGTGATCTGACTGTATGTCAGTTTATGAACTGCAAAGTAATTGGTTTTGCTTTCTGAGCTTCTGACATTGATTATTATCTCACTGTTGGCAAAAAGAGATTATCTATTTTTGATCAGTGGGGTCAGAGGCATGATACTTATGAACATAGAAAATGGAATAGTTGAGTCAAGTGAAAACTTTGGCTGGAGCTGCTTAAATTCACTAATGCTCCTGGGAATGAAAGAAATCTGTCAGTTCTCTCCTCAGGTGTGTATAAAACAATCAGGCTGACTGGACTATTTAGTCATGGTGAAGAGACCAGTCAAGGAAAAGAAGCCAAGAAACACTATTGAAAGCAATGATAAAAGATAAACTACCATAGATATAGTAATATAGACTGACCCAAAAAGAACATGGCTGGTTGATAAATGAGAAATGCGATCTTGGGGTTGACTCTGATGATACATCGACTGCTGGTAATCATATTTTCTTGATTGTATTGAGAGAAAATAGACTGATTGGCTGGGTGGTTTGACATTTTATTTCAAGGGAGGCATTTGTTGTTTTGAAAATATATAAAACCCTAATAAGACTTCATATAGAATACTGTACTCAGGTCTGGGCTCTCGAGTTTATACATGGAAATTAGCGTATACTATGGAAATTCAAGGGAATAAAAAGAAGAGTGACAAAAATAATAAAAACAGTAAAAGATCACAGTTATGGGGAGTGATTGTAGAAATTAGGATTAACTGCATTTTCAGAAAGAAAAATGAGAGGTGATCTAATGGTATTTTTCAAAATAATCAATAGAATTTCAAATTATGGTAGACATTTTTTCAATATTTCTCCTCAGACTGGAAATTTACTGTCAAGACAGATATCAAAAACTAAGTTTACGAACCAATTTGGGTTTTTTTGCAAATAGAGTAATATAATTTTCAAACAAATTGCCCAATCTGATCAAAAACAGCAGTAGAGTGAAAAATGTTAAAGATTAAATTTGATGTTTTCAGAAATAATTACAAAAAAAAAAGTATTTAAGAAGTCGTTTTTAGAAACTATTGGATAAATCACATAACAGACTTTGATCTTGAGTCAATAGTGTATATGATCTAATAGACTTTGATTGGCATATAAATATTGTATCAATAGTGTATATGAGCCAACTGTCTTTGATCTGCATATAAATATTGTCTCAATATTGTTTATAATCTAACTGACTTTGATCAGCATATAGATATTGAGTCAATAATGAGTATGTTCTAACTGAGTTTGATCTACATATAAATATTGTATCCTTAATGTATATGATCTAAAATACTTTTATTGGTATATGAATATTGTATCTATAGTGTATACGTTCTATGCAAAGACTTTTCTAAAGGTTGATGTAAGAACATTGAAAATAGGGGAGATACCCAAACAGGGATGACAGACAAATAATAATAATTACAGGTCCCTCATATTATGACATGATTAAAGGATATGCATAATATCAAACAAGTGATGTATGATCAACTAAGAACACCTTATGTTAATGTTGAATAGAAATATGAACCAAACAATAAACATACTTCCCTCAAAACAAAAAAAGATAAGGACTGCACAAACAGTTGATTTTATTATACAAACATTATTCCATTATAAGACTCATGTCCTTATCTTTGTTTTTCCTCAATTACACCATTTCAGGAAATTAACTCTCCAGCATTCTTCAAATGTATTTTACATCCATTAATTTTTAAGGAACTTCAGACAGATATCCTAATCTTGTTTGTAATAAGAGAAAAGAAGCAGTGAACACAATTTTAACATGCCTCAGAAATGTGTGTTTGTATGTTTGAATATCCACCTTCTTTTCTTTTTATTTCATATGACAGATGAACTGATATAGATCTTGTGTATTCATTGGCTGGTTGCTTAAATACTGATGAGAAAAAAATATATATATATTGGGTTCCATTTGGTTTCTTTGTTTAATGGCATATTAACCATTGTGGGTTATTTAATGTTAAAGCCATTCTTGAAGAAGAACAACAGTGGTACTGTTTAACCCATAGATAGAGATGAGGTAAGTGGTTTCATACCATTCATAAGGGTATTAGTCTGAAAGTGACCACAATAGCATGACTGGTATTTGAACTCACCTTGCTCATAGGCCATTATACTAAAGGGACTTTCCATATATAAAAATGTGTGTGTCTGTGTCTGTGTGTGTGCATTTACCCATCCTTACTGCTATGAGCAGGATGCAGCACAAGGTCATTTTTATCAGAGTACTGTAGGTTTGAATTCAGAGTTTTCCTTCACTTTTTGCAGTGCCAAAGCTAAAAATCTCTCTGCGATATATGTGCAACAAATTTTTTTGGTTTGGTTTCATTTTTATGGCATATCAACCATTGTTAGTTATTTAATGCCAAATCTTCTTTATGCATATATATTGGATATATGATTTCTAAAAACATTTTGCAGATAACATTTTTAAATGAGCCTGAAATCTTTTTTTTTTGCACTCAGCTAAATGGTTTCATGTATTTCTAATAAAAATAATTCTATTTTCTATTAATCATTTAAATGGATATACATATGGTTTGCAAGGGAATAGCTTTTTGGTAATTTCATTTTTAAATCAAAATTAATGTGTTTCTACATTAGTATAGCTATTGTTTCTATTCTGTTAGATGGTTTCAATTATTACTAAAGCAAATAATTCTATTCAATATAAATCATGCGTTTGCACACGAGTAATTGGTTATAATATTGCTATTTAACACTGACAATTCAATTAAATATCAGTCATTTGTTTACATGCAGTAAAAAGATCAGTTCTATTTCTAACAATTCAATTTAGCATAACTCATTTATTTGCACACAGTTTAAAAATGAAACAGTTCTATTTGACCCATAGATAGGAACCTATCAGGTGCTAACACTTTGGGACAGAGGGGGCTTGGGAGAAATGGCAATGGAGGGGTACTCCGCATTCCCCAAAGCTCTAAGACTGGAGCCTCACCATTAGATGGTTTAATGTCATATCCAGGACTCTCATTGCAGAAATTCAGTTGGCTAGGCTCATGTTCACAAATATGTATATATATATATATATATATGCATTTATACATACATAGATATATAGTGGGTCAAGGATGACAGAGCCAATAAAAAGGAATAATATTTAATATCTTAAAGAAAAGATATGATACAGTACTTCCATCTAAGGCTGTTTGAGGGGAAGCATGTAAAAACAACAGTAAGCATAAAAAGATGTGTTATTTTCTTTATATTTTGGGGAAATCTTTCCGTGTCTTCTGATGATACAAAAGAAAATTTCATATACACACAAACATACATCTACACACACACACATATATATATATATATATATATATACATTATGCCTGGCATAATAGATATTTTTGTAGGAAATGAACTCAGAAAGCTTAAATCAAATCTTGGGCAAGACTGTTTATATTTCACTTCATACTAATATCTTTAGAAAAGGTAAAGTAAGTATTATGGTGATATACCTCATGATGTCACAGTATGGACCCTCCCTGATACTATAAATAGTGACTGACTCAATAAATGAGACAAGCGAGTTGAGTCAGTTATCTGTGACCTTAACTGTCTGTGTTTCTGTAAATATATACTGCTGTAAACCTTACATCTCTTTGTGTGATTCATTTCTGGCCCTTCAAGAACACAACAGTTAAGCATACTGAAATATTAAGCCTTGGTGAAGAAACTGGTCTTGGAGAGAGAAGTACACTTCCATTGACATAACTCTCAGGTACACTATGACTCAGGGTGGAGTACCTGTTAGGGTCCCATTTAAAGGGTCAAATTCAACACCAGAGGAATGTTTTTTAGGAGAATCTGCAGAACGTTGTTCCCTATTTTTTTGTTATCAGCTCATCCAAAGGGTGGCACTGGTTCACACAAGCCACTCTAGAGAAATCTTCACTGTAGTTTATTTGTTGAACATCAGACTGGTTAACTATCATCATCAAATCAATACCAGAACAAAATTTAGAATAGAATAACCCAATATTGAAGAAAAATTATCCTGTATATGCATTCCTAAATCAAACATCAGCAAAATAATCAATATGCTAATCATTATACATTTAAAAGATGGTTCTATCAGATCTAAGTAAGTGGTTGGGTATACTTAACTGAAAGGAAACTTTACTCTAACAAAAGAACTGTCAACTGAAACAATGGAAAGGTTTGTAAAACTCATACAAGAAGCCAATCCAAAATGGAGTGTGGCAAAAGGCACTGTCTGATCCAAGTCATTTGTAAATGAAATTTGGTGGAATATAAAAAAATGGGTGGTTAAAAAGAAGACGTACTGAAAGACCACAAAAGTCATCAAACGATCAGGATAGAAAACTCGTAGCAATATGCCGTGAAAATAAAAAATGTGCATTAAAGTAAATGAAAAACAAATGAGTCAAAACATGAGTGAATATTTATGACTTATCTGTAATGGGACTATATCTATACATATATATATATATATATATATGTAAGTTAGCAACCTTAGTCGAGGGTGACCTGAAGGCTCCCTTTTCAATAGCTACAACATTGAGGTATCTGGGACAGTGCTACTCCATTCCCAGGATTGCTCCACTTTCTCTTGGTCCTTACCTGAGTGTTAAGCAAGGCAGCATCAAGTACCATTTTTTTAAGTATGGTATGAATTGACCTGGGCTTGAACCCTGTTCTTCTGGATCATTGGCGAACACTCTACTCATTAGGTCAATGGCCCAGTTATATATATATATACATATAAGTATATATACACCAGATGCAGTCTTAAGAGAAAACAGTGTAGTATTCGTCATATATACTCAGAAATAATGTTGCTCTAGAGACAGGGCTTAGTATACAATTACTGTATGCTTTACTGACATCGCCAGATGGAATGTCCTTGGTATGACACTTCATTTGATGGTGAAGCCACAGTTCTGGAGATCTGGGGGCAGTGAAGTACACTTCCATGAACGTAACTCCTACCTACACTATGACTCATGGTGGAGTACCTGTTAGGGTCCAATCTAAAGGGTCAAATAGTTCTGTTTAAAAATTATTTGCATTCGGTGGGACTGTGTGCAAAAAAATTCTCTCTAAAGAAAAGATACAAAAATAGCTATGAACCAATACTGAACATCATTCTCTCACTACTAGGCATAGAATAATTCTAGATGGGTTGACATGCCATTAAAATCATTTAAAAGCAACTGTATTTATTAGTTTACATGATTCCAACATACTCTAGCTTCATTCAAGTGTTCATTCCTTTATGTTTTGTTGAACATGTTATTTTCTCAAAACAAACTAATGATCGTTGTTCAGCTAAATAAAATTCTTCTTTTTGATATTTTTTAATGTTTAGTGTTTCAAAAAATCTTCATACGCTTTGAGAACAGAAAGCTAACAGTGAAAGAGAGATACTCAGCATAAGTTAACCAGTAATAGAAAATTCTGCTACAAATGTAATTAAATGCGTACAAACCAGCATCTAGTTAAAAGGTTAACCACTTTAAACATGTGGTATGATAATCTATTATCATTTTCTTTTTAGTTTGTCTCTTTAAAATTGCTTAAGATGTCAGGAAGTTGATTATACACTTCTGAGATACCAAACATATATATATATATATATATATATATATATATATATATATAAAGACTTAATTGCATTAAAGCACCTTTCTTTCACTTATTTCATTTACTCTTTATTTTCTCTTTACTTATACCAACACGCACTAACTTGTACTTAAACTATACTCTAAAGTGTTTTTATTATTTCATGTCTTATTGAGACTGATATCTTTGTCTTTGCTGTTTTGTTTCTAATATTCATTTCTGTTATCTCATTAAACTGTGATATTCCTATTGAAGACTAAAAAAAAGCTGCAAGCAACTTCCATTGAACAACAAATAGAAAATCCAGTATTGAAGAAGATCAAAAAATATGATCAGCCTTTTTGTATTGTCTGAAGTTCTGAGATGAAGTATTTTCATTCTTACACACACTTTTTGGATCAATATCTTATTTATCATTTTCAACATAGCATCTTTTTTTCCTCAGGCTTCTTCAAATGTACATTGCATTCCTGTGGTGATGGTGGGGTCTGTAAATATTAGTTAATGCTTACATTTTAACATATAGAAGATGATTTCAAAAGTACCAGCTACACAGTTGCGGAAAACCAAAGATCATTCAGGCCAAAACTGATTTTCTCATAAACTCAAGAATGCTTGATTGGTTTGATTTGTTTGGTTTAATTCATAGTGTATCAACCCCTTAAGGGATATTTAATGCTGAAATTTGATTCATTAGCAAATGTTTGATTATACTTAATTTATATTTGGAACATTCCATTTCACTCTTTTTAAATCCCACTTTTATTTGTTGAAACTAATAATTTGGATGTACACAATTAAATGGTTTCAGATAATCCTGTCTTATGCTATAAGTCTCTCAGCAGGGCTTAGAATCCAATGACTGTATCACCTTCAGAGCAGTAAACCTTCCAAAAAGGTAATAAACTGCCTTTGAATAGTGAGGTACCAGATCTGAAATTCGTGGAGAACCTTTTCACTACCATTACTCTCAAGTTCACTCAGACCTAAAGTGGTAGTACATGTTAGTGTTTAATCTATGGGTCAAATAGATTTGTTTAGAAATTATTTATATTTGATTGGACGAAGTGCAAAAAAAATTAAACTACCCCAAAAATGTAAATATGAATGTACAATGAATGCAATTGCCAAACATATTGGTATAAAACAAGCCTAGATGGATAGCCATGCCATTATTGATATTGAAACTTCAAAACAGATGATTCAAGGTTGATCACTGATAATATATAAGGTCATTAGAAGTTATCAGATGACAAAATCTGATATTTGTCATCAAAGAGAAATAGAGACTTTGATATTTTTTCTTTAAATCTAACAAATAGAGAGACAAGTGTGGTCAAATCCATTTTTTTATAATGGCCAGCTAAATGAGATATGTTCAAAAATCAAGCAATGTTTATTCATTTATTAACTGTAGCATCTGCATCTAATGAGAAATATTTCATTTAAACTCCAAGTTATAAGACTTTACTCATTTGAATCTGTTCCAAGTGACTTTACAAATCTAACTACATCTCTCAAATTCTATGTATCGGCCTATATCCCACCAACAAGCACCTATACAATTTTTTCTTTCTCAGAAAATGTAATGAAATATGGGTCAAAATAGATTTCTTCCACTCTTAATATATAGGATTTTCCTCTTCTTAGGGAAATGTAACTCTTGTTCATGCATCTCAGAAAGTTAGAGATTGTTTCAATGTTATAAATATACATCTAAAAAACTAAAAAATCAAAATTTTTCAAATCTGATGAATTGACTGTGAAGTAAAAGGTTTTCTGAATGTTAGATAATAAAAAAGAGTTGTTTTTCCTCTTTTTATGGGAATAATCTGGTTCAGATTTAAGTAAGTTAGCCGAGTGTAGTTGAGGGTAACCTAAAGGCTCCCTTTCCAATAGCTATTACACTGAGATGTTGGGGAGGGTGCTTCTCCTTTCCCTTGATTGCTTGACTTACCCTTGATCCATTCCTTATAATGCTGAATGTTAAGTAAGGATCCATCAAGTATGATTTTTTGAGTCTTTGGTATGGCTCGACTTGGGATTGAAACCCAGTCACCTGGACCAAACTCTATAGCCCATAATATTTAGCAGCCAAAAATAAGTATATCCTTATAAGCATTTATATACATTTGATTTTAGTCGTAGAATTGTTACAATTTTATTTTTGTTCACTGAGTTTCAATCTGGTAAATCTATTTAATGATTATTCATTAAATAAATACCTATTTTGATTGTATGAGTTATTAAATTTAACTTTTTAATGAAAATGAACATTTTATAAAACTTTGCTATGGGTTTACATACTTATAAGGGATGATATTTATCCAACCTCCCACAAGGTTATTTTGATGTTGATCCTCCCCGATGATAACCATTACACCACGGGCACCTCTCATTTTAATGTTGATGGGGGCTGAGCAGGAGTCAAGACTCACGTGCAGCTGTCACAAAAAATGTTTGATCCTGTCAGTATTCCCTATTTCTGGGGTGCCTCAGTCACCAAGTGATGAACTCGGCCCAGCAAAGCAGGAATATAAGTATAATGAGGGTTTATATATTTGTTAATGAAAAATGTTTGCAAAAATATATCATATGTACTCACACTATGATAAAAAGATGAAACATACATATATATGCATATCGATTTTTTCATCTATAAAGCTACTCAGGAAAAGTGTCAAATTGTACAAGTTAACTGTTCATGTATCTGAAGATATGTGTGTGTATATATGCATGGGTGTCCATGTACAATGATTAGCAATTTACTCATAACTAGTCTTACCAAATTTTAACTTATTAAATGTCTGTAACAAAAATAGAATTGATACTCCTCAGCAAATAAAATAAAATTCTAAAAATATGTATATACCTATTTTTTAACTACTGCATATTCATTTTTTTACAGTTTCATTGCATGAGTGTGATAAGAAATCGAGACAATAAATATCCATTTTTATTATATGAGTGACACTCTATGTGCTTAGCAAAAAGCTGGGAAATTAACTACCAGCTGTAAATACATCAATGTTATAGATGATGGCTCTAGATTCCATGTAATGAGGAAAGAAGGAAGTCTAAGATTCCTTGCATAAATGTCACTTTAACTTTCATTTTAAAAGCTTAGTTAACTGCATGTGAAAGACTGAAGAAAAAATAAAGATGGTTTGAAAATGCAATAAAACAAAAAGGACAAATGAAACTATGAATAAAACCTGAGCAAAAATAGTTTTACAAAGAAATCACAAGATGAATACAATGATCAGTAATATTTTCTTTAAAGCTGTCTCACTACATTCTCTGTATTCTTATCCATGATTGGAAATAACTCTTTCAATGATAGTTTTGACTTTATCCTGTTATAGCCTGGATTTACAATTACCTAAATTTAAGCAATACAAAAATTGACTAATTAGAAAGATGTGATATTTAAAAAAGATGTACCAGAAGAATAGGCATATAATATGATAGAATACTTTCCAAAAAATCTTATATATACAGTTTTTCCAATTCTCTGGTTTTTGTTAAAAGCTTTCCTGATTCATCTTGAATTGATTAGGAAACATTAGTGAAGATGTGTGAAAACTGCTTATAACCACTTTCCTTTAACTACATGAACTACTGAGACAATAGCAGGAATAGAGTTTTTACATCCTTTGTCAAACTTGACAGCAGTATCTCCCAACTAGCAAGAGTAGCAGTGCTATGAATGATACAGTTATATCTTAAATTCATAGAAAATTTCTGCTTTTATTTGAATTTAAACTTCTTGAGAATTTTTCATATACTGATAATAAAACTTCACTTGTTTTTTGTTTGTGTTTAGGACAAAATTTTCTTCTTTAATTTTTTTTTTTTTACCATAACACGATTCTTCTGACCATTTCTATTTTACATGCAGCATCACGTTACAAGATAATCTCAAACAACATATCTACAAGTCAGGTCTAAAGAAGGACAACATAGGATGAAAAATCTTTTTAAATTGAATTGTGTTAATGTCTTTAATTTTTTTAATCTAAAATAAAAACTAAACAGCAAGCATGGATTAAGCAGAAATGAAATCTTATAGAATAAAAAAGTGTCTAAAAAAGTTTGATTTAAAAAAAAAAATCTGCCATCAGGCTCTTCCAACATTGATCATCTGGAGACTTATGACCTTCTTCTAAAGACCTGTTTTTCCCACTAGATCTAACTATTGGTTCTTCACTGGAGTCTGCCGACAACAAGTTCCTCAGATCTCTAGAACTTTTCTGAGTATCCAAGCTGACTTTAACAGTACTATCGTCTAGATGGTTACAATTCTTCTCATGATATCTCTCAGTCTTCCTTTGATTTATCCATGGTGCAGGATGTAAAAAGAAGGTCATTTTAAATATACTGAATATTCCACAGAAAGCAATCCTCCCAGTATGTGGGTGTATTTAAAATTCCACTTGACAGACACCACAAATGCCAAGGCAATGAACCCAGCCCTTACACAAGATGACTGACCCTGAGAACCCTAGACCATTCAGCATGAATGTGTAGTGACCACCAGAATTTCCAAAGAAGGAGAAAATCAAGACTGTTTTGCATAATCCTTTTACAAATCATCCAACCATTACCTATGAAAACTACAATTACCTTCTAGTGCTACCTTCCACAGACTATCTGGAAAGTTGCTATTCATGAGCATTAGGCAAGTCAAAATCAATATATATATATATATATATATTTGCAAACCGTATATTTTACACTTTGCAAGTTTTTCACATCAGTTTGAACTAGCGGGTTTTTTTTCTCTGAATTCCAAGCGACAGCAAGTCTCCACCGGTCTTCATAACTCGTCTTAGCATTCAAACTGATTTTAACTGCCGTGTGGATAGTTTCAATTCTTCTAACCTCTATTTCCCCAAGTCTCTTTTCCAATCTTTTATTGACCATTCCAAGAGAACCAACTACAATTGCACCAATTTCATGTTCTGCCACTTTTTCAGGTCTCTGGCAAGATCCAATTATTTGCTTATCTTTTTATTTTCTTTCCTTTTCACTCTATGGTTCGCTGGAATGGCAAAATCCACTTGATCACCAATTTTTTCTTGTCAATTAATTGTAGGTCTCATATTCCGGTCAGGATAAAGTGATCTATTTATTATTATTTTTACTTCTGGGGAGTTTTTCACATCAGCATTAGCTGATGGTCTTTCACTGGAGTTTTGAGTAACAACAAGTTATTTTCAAGTCCTCTAGTCCTTTTACCAATCCTTTGCTGACTGTACCAAGAGCCCCAATTACAAGTTCTATAACCGTCACTTTCATGTTCCATATTTTTTCCTCTTCTTCCTTCCTTCTTTGACACATATAGTCTGTCAATATCATCTCTGGGATGTAAGGCCTTATACATCGTCATTTGTTTTCTTATGTTAAAAATTCTTCTCTGGTCCACTTCAAGAATGGTCCCGAGTATCTTAAAGTCGGGACGGCCCAGGCATTTATCTCTTTTATAAGGTTCCTGCTCAATAGTTGTGTTTCGAGTAGCTTTCTTGTTCTCCTGAAATACTTTGTTCCATTTTTTTTCTTTTATCTTCACTTGTTTGATTCTATCAGCTTTCAATATCCCCAAGTAATTGTAGGGTTCCTTTTCAACGAGCATTCAAATTTTTTCTTGTTTTGGTCGTTCAATTCCGTTCGTCATGTGTTGTTTCCCGCTTTTCATAATTAGCAAGGCACATTTTTCTATGCCAAAGTCCATTCCCATGTCCTAATTGAATATTCTCAGTGCGTGTATTAGAGTTTCCGATTTTTTTTTTTTTTTTCGTTTTTGGCGAACAGTTTGATGTCGTCCATGTAGAGTAAGGGGTTGATCTTTTCCTGCAATTTACTAAGTTTGTATCCGGCTATGCATTTTTTGAGTATGCGGTTTAGTGGCATCATTGCTATTACAAATAGTAGTGGTAATAACTCATCTCTCTGGAATATACCTCTCTGGATATTTGCTTCAGCTAAGCTTTTCCCTTCTGCTGTCAATTCCGCACTCCAGGTTTACATGGTTTTCTCGATAAAGTTTATGACTTCGTCTGATATCTTGTACCTTTTAGGCAGTTTATTATCAAGCTTTTCGGCCATATCTTTACCTCTTGTATCTTGAACCCGTGACTGGTACTCACTGTGGGATCCTGACTAAAAAATTGCAAAAAATGTAAAATGTTGTAATCTGCTATTTAATAATCTGTTTTATTGCATTGTTACAAGATGATAACATTGAAGAAACAGCCATAGATTGATAGATTTTTTCCTGATGATTCAAGAGGGGGAAACCTAGTTAGATTGGTCTGACTCAGTAGGCCTGACTAATTTCAATTCACTCTACTTAGTGTATCGAGCACTTTTTAAGTTTAGCTTAGTTGATTCTTCCGGTGTTTTTTCTTTTGGCAAAGCATCGAAGAACTTTTTGATTATTTTCAAATAGAGCGGATGCAGATAGTCTTTCCCTTTGTTATTGAAATTTTCCCACATATCACTTTGTATAATCCTTGTTTGCAAATTGCATCATCAGGTTTTTTTTTCACACGGTCAGAATCTTATAGATTAATTTTATATAAATACATATATATACACTTGTAGGTAGTGGCACAAATGCTGGTTGCTTGTGTTCGAAGAATTAAGAGTTTTGCTCTTCATGGATGAAGCATCGATATCAAATCAAATCTGTCGGGATTGCACAGTTTTCACACTTTAGATTTTCTGAAACGATGTTTTTCTTCTGACTTTATTTATTGCTGTTATTTTCACCACTCTCCAAGATCTCAGAACATTGGCCATGACATACAAACAGAGGGTCAGGTACTAATCCACGTAAACAATTCAAATCTCTGGGCCCCTCAATCGCCAACATCAACAAACTAGATTCGGAACTAGATACACGAACGTTAAATGTTTCCAAAGCTTTTTTGGTCTTTGGAAGCTAGTCGAGCTCAACAAAAATCTCTCCATAAAAACTAATTGTACAATGTACAGTGTTTTCTCAACACTCCAGTATGGAGCAGAAACCTACTCAGTATACAAAGGGGATGACCAAAGACTTCCTGGCTATATGTGTCACTTGCACAAATTACTAAATGTCAAGTGGTGGCAGTATATCCCTAATGCATTCCTTCTGGAGAAATCTAAATTCCCTGGAATGTATGATATACTCACCTAATACAACCGAAGGCCTTTCCCAAGTGTAGAAGCTAAAAGTGAAATACAAAGAGTTTCGTTCAAGATTAGAACCCGAGTCATTTCTAACAATAATAGTAACCACACTTCGAGCAGCTGAAGTAGAAATCTTAATCGTATACTAAATTTCTTTCATGAATGTAGGGTATAGTAGTTTCTGTATTCCACATTATTCTTATTAGTAGTTTCTGCATGTTTTTCTTAATTTTTATTGTTTCTATCACATTTTTATCGCCAGATTTGTCTAAAATGTATGTTTTTAGAAAAAGAAATGAAATAAATGAAGACAACTAATCAAAAACCAGAAATAGAAAAATAAGTGTTTTCTTTATTTGTTACCAAAAGACTTAATCAAAGTTTTTATTCTGTAGACAAAAAAGTGACAGCTACTTGCTGTGTCAGTGAAAATGTATCAAAGAAAACAGTCAGTTTTTCCTTTTAAGTAATCATTTTCGAATTTTGTATTTTGCACAGAAAAAAATGAAATAAAACATTAATGACAGGTTTTTCTTTTGGGCTATTAGTCATTGTCTCTTTAATCTTTTAAAAATGAAAAAAATTCAATGTTGATTTAATTTGTTGTGTTTCTAATACACAAACATAATTTTCTAAATTATATACTTTCTATGTCTCTGCCTATCTATCTCTGTGTGTGTGTGTGTGTGTTGTGTGTGTGTGTGTGTGTGTGTGTTTCAAGAGAACAGACAAGAAAGAATGTATGAGCTTTCTTGTTGACAAACAAGGGAACAGAAATCCAGATTGGATAACTTTTTTCTTATTTTCTGAATTGAAAATTCGTCACCCTAGTAAAATTCGAGGACGAGGAAGACATTCAAAGAAATACAATGTTGCAGCTATACACTAAATAAAAAGACGTATTTCAGAAATACGTCAATCGTAATCTCGTTGAGATAAATGCGTTGAATTTTAAGGAGACAATCTTAATGAAAATTTATGCTAGATTAATTTTTAATCTCTGTCCTGGTAAATACAGTGTTGATATTTATCTTAACTAACTTTGTTTTGTCAAATACACTATATTCTGCTATCTGATGATTTCCAGTGACCCCAAATGTCTTGGAGTTCAATCAAGTCAAAAACCATGAACAAATCAAGTCAATGAAATCTTCCATTTGAACATGGTATTTGGCATAATCGTACAAATTATCAAAGTCTTTTTAATCCATCCATTTTTCTGGTGTCTGAGAATTTATGAGTAGCAACAAAATTTTTTCTTTGGGTATATGTACTCACCTAATCACTCCTTGCCCAGTCGGCTGGGGCTGTAAAAAACACCGACTGTATCTCTACACAGGGGTAAGACCTTCCCCGGCGATATGACACTAAACAATCTGATGATGAGGTTCCAGTAATACTGGAGCCTTAGAGAATGCGGAGTACCACTTCACTGCCATCACTCCCAGGTCCACTCTGGCCCAGAGTGGTAGCAGTAGATAGGGTCCTAACTATTGATCAAATAGAAATAAACTGCTTACTAAGGCTAAACTGAATTGTTTGAAATAGAACTGTTTTTGACATTGAAACTGCGTACTTATGGTAAACTGAACTGTTTGAAATAGAACTGTTTTTAAATAGAACTAAATTATGTACGTGGTAGCACCTGATAGGGTCTTCTCTATGGGTCGAATAGAACTAAAGTGTGTACTTATGCTAAACTGAATTGTTTGAAATAGAACCGTTTTTCACATTGAAAATGTATACTTATGATAAACTTAATTGTTTGAAATACAACTGTTTTGACATTTAACAGAACTGTTTTGATATTTAACTATTTGTAATCAAAAATATACTTATACTAAACTGAATTGTTTGAAATTAAATTCGGCGTTAAATGACCCGAAAAGGGTTGATACACCGTAAAACAAAACAACCAACCAACCAACCAACCAACCTTCCCACTCCTCTTCAGGTAAGTCAGTTTTTTAGGTGGAGTAAAGCTGATTTGAATTCAGAGTTTTCCTTTTCCTGGTATGGTGGCCGAACTAAAGCGAAAGAAGGTAGTCTGCTCTACTATTATCCATGACCGGAGGAAGAGCAGATTGATTAATGCCTTTCCGAAGGACATTGGAGCAAAGTTTTATGTAAACAGCCTTGTTCAGGTTCTGAACCCGGATCGTTGATTTCATTTCCTAAAACAATAACTATAATGTTAAGCATAGCTGTATACTTTAGGGGTAACTTTAGAAAATATTCAGGCTCAGATTGTCATGACCTGTTCACAATCGTAAACAAATAAAACCCAGAAATAATTTGTGGGGTCGACGTGCTTATCGGCTCCGCAACAAGTGGTGACCTGACGTGAGTATAGTTTGAGCAATGAAGGAACGTGGCGAAGCAGATCTGTCAAAACCACACTTTGTTCTACGACATTCTAACAAACATATTACGATCAGGCGCGGTGACACGACTGATATCGTTTCCATCGATCGGATTAAACCAGCGTTTTTGGATGATCGGCAACACACTACGGAGTCAACTACACCTCCTTACAGAGATACACCAACGTCAGCACATCAGTAAACCCGATCTGGAAGAACAGGTCACTTTCCCGAGTAATCTACGAGCAGATTATCATCTCTAATTGATACAATCAATTATCTAAGGGGAGGGCCTTGTCGTGACCTGTTCACAAACGTAAACAAATCAAACTCAGAAATAATTTGCAGGGTCGACGTGCTTATCGGCTCGACAAGATATCATGGGTCGAGCAACAACAAGTTTAAGTAACCGAAATGAAAACTCGAAATCATAATGAGGTATGTATTAATTGTAAAAACAGTAATAACCTACTGATCTAGATTCTAACATTATCATATGTATCTGCAGCATGAATATCTCCAATATATCTGTATGCAACGGCCTGTCTGTTGTCTTTACATTTACAAAACGAAGTTGAGGAGGTGCCCGTGGTGTAATGGTTATCGTCGTAGGAAATGGACGCGGCGACAGGAGTTCAAATCCAGGACGAGACTGATTTCGTTTCACATAGCACTAATACCCTTGGGAAAGGCATGAATACATTTATTCCCCCTCCAACTATAGATAAATAGTAGGGCAGATTGATTTCTTCTGCCTTGGTGAGGCAACTAGTCTAGGAGAAGGAAAACTATGAATTTGTTGCGGTGACGATAACTATGTCGACCCCGCAAATGAATTTATGTGAATGAGAACAGCCAAAGCAATATGAAGGAACAAAGGTGAGATAATGATAATTACAAATGACAATTTATTTTGTCGTATTTACAATCGTGAATGTAAATGTCCGTGGCGGTTGTATGTGTTCGCAGCTGGGCGTTCGACGAGGGTCGCTGGCGTAGGTCGAGTCGTTGAGTACAGCTAGATGTTGGATGCTGGTAAGCTGAGGTCGGTCGAGTCGTTGAGTTCAGCTAGATGGTCGGTGCTGGTCGTTGAGTACAGCTAGATGGTCGGTCGAGGTTGGGAGATCGATATCCCTGGTTGTGACGGTATGTTGTGGTTAACCAAGGGTGTGTCGATCGGGTTGGTGACTCGTACGGCGGGTCGTACGTGTGTCAGGTGTTGCAGTGGTAGAACAGTCCGTAACAGCGAGTCGTTACGTGGACTGCGTTGTACTTTGCAAGAGCGTCGAGGTCGAGGAAAGGCTAGTCAAAGCCGTGCAGACGAGCGGACGGGAACGAAGGCTTTGTCGGGGCAAAGCCGTGCGGACGAGCGGACGAGAGCGAAAGCTTTGTCGGGTCAAAGCCGAGCTGACGGGAACGAAGGCTTTGTCGGGTCAAAGCCGAGCTGACGAGCGGACAGCAGCGAGGGCTTTGTCGGGTCGAAGCCGAGCTGACGAGCGGACAGGAGCGAAGGCTTTGTCGGGTCAAAGCCGAGCTGACGAGTGGACAACAGCGAAGGCTTTGTCGGGTCAAAGCCGTGCGGGCGAGCGGACGGGAGCGAAAGCTTTGTCGGGTCAAAGCCGAGCTGACGAGCGGACAGGCCAGAAGGCCGAGGCTAAGATGGGCGTTATCTTAGCGCTGCACAGATAGCGAAGGAGTAGCTAAAGGCTGGACCGTGCCATTAGCGCTGCGCAGCTTATCGGACTATCGGAACCGAGTGAGAGTTAAGACCGGTTGGTCTTAGAATCCGTCTTTGTGTTTGCCGCCTGGCCGTCTACTTCGACTGATCATTACTGACCGCCAGAGATGCTCTGACCCGCAGACAGATACCTCTTATGGTCCTAAAAAGGACCTTTGTGCATACCTATGTAGGTGGGAGAAAGGCAGGTCTACCACGAGAAGTGGGGCCAACGCCGTAAGTTAAGGTGAATGCGACCGCACAGAATGCGGGATTCCTCCTTAATAAGCTTCGCCAGGAGCGCGCCAACGAGGGTTAAAAAGGGCTTGTTGATATCACGGAAGTGCTGTGACACACAGCTCCAGCCGCGTGGATATAAAATTCTTTGATAAAAAATGAGTGTAGCCGTAAAGTATTTTCCTAACCTGCTATAGGCTGGCGACGACTATTAGTTCAAGTCTTATCAGGTAATTTTTGGCCGAAGTGTTTTGTGAATGTTATTAATTTTAATTCTCCCTTTTTCTTTTAGCTATAACGAGATGTCAAGGTCGTTAGAAAGAAAAAGGGCTTAGTCAGTTCCGGTCGTACTCGGATATAATCGTCCTAACGCGGGCGTGTAATTTGATATGTTTAGGTTTATCGGCCGGTCGCGGCAAGGGTTTATCGGCCGGTCGCGGCAAATTCAAACCTTCTAAACTCCGCTTAAAAATTGACCTTGTGTCATATCCTGCCCGAGCGGAGGGGTTGGTAAATATGTATACAAAACGTAGTTTTATGTATTCGTTAGCCTCCAAGATCTTCCCCTATCCCTTTCTCCAGCCCACTTCTTCTGAAGATTTCTTAATAAATTCATCCTCACCGAGCCCGAACCTGCTTTTTCTTTTTTCCCCATTAGATCAGATTCCTCTCCCACTTAGGGTTAGTCCGGTTTGTTGTCAGCTTTCTCGGACACCGGAAAACAGTCGGCCTCCATATCGTAGAGGGGGTTGGGAGGGCAACCAAATAGGAAATTTTTTCGTTTCGGGGTTTTTCTCCAATCCCCAACATACAAAATTTTGTAAATAAGATTGTAGAGAAGAGGAAAATCTTGTATTTTGGTTTGGCGCTAAAATTATTTCAACACTTAATTTCACCCAATCAGGATGACTTATCCTATTCAGCCCGGACCTTCATTTCCGGTTAGCAAAATGGGTGAGCGGCCAAATCCACTCTCTTCAGCATGAGACGGCGACCAGAACAGACGTTCCTCTGGTCGTCCCTGCTTAGCGATGCTTTTTAGCTAGACAAGCCACCCAGTGTGGACATCTCACTGTGGCTTTAACACTAACAGCAGCAACATGGACACTCAACGAGGGAACCATCTAATTTATGGATTTCTTACAAGGAATCCCAGTTGAACATAAATTAGAAACATACAACATGCCTCGGACAGGCCCAACTTTGTGTCACCCCAAAAATTGGCTATGTCGAGCCGAGCGTAACTCCGCTCACGACACACTAGCTACCATTTCACCTCTGGCCCACATTAATGGAGATAATGCATACTCTCCTCCAAATACCAGATACAAAACTACATGGTGACTTTAAACACATCCCTCACACGTCCAGCAACACGCTGCCATCTCAACATCCCGCTAAGCCATTTCGTCTCCAACACTAACAAGCCTAAACTCCACGAGTCTTGCAGCACCAAAAGCAAACCATATTCAAAGCTGCAAATAAAGAACTTTCTTTGTTGTGTTGTTAAAGAATAGTTTCGTAATTCATTTGTGTTGCCAAAAAAATATAGTGTTAAACAAATAACCATTTCACTCATCGCTATAAAATCATGTTTTGTAAACAAAAACATTCATTTCATCTCGGGATGTTAAGTAGGTCTTCTCATCGAGTAAATGTGATATTTTGGTGGATGTAGCATGGTTGGTGAAGGATGAATTTCTACATATTGTACTGTTGAATGGGTCAGCGAATGTGGCTAGCTAGGATCCCTTAGATAATTAGTTATAACATAACCGCTCTCCCCGCAAAAAACCCATAAGGCCTCGCGCCTTCCATTTTTATACCAAATGGAAATAAAAACAAGAGAACGCAAATATCGGTGATAGAATATATGTAGATCTAAGTTCGCATCAAGTAAACACTGTCAACGGGACTTGGTGACTGTCACTTAAACTAAGTCATCAAGTGTCGTTTACAGTGTCTACACGATAAATATATGCATACTGAACAAAGCCAGTGACTGGAAAGTTTCAGCGGATCTAAAGACATCTCAACAATTTCCAGTTTACATTATTCAAACAGAAAAACAGCAAGACATTGTAGCGTGTTCCGATTTAAAGAACACAGTCCTCTGCATAGAATTGACTGTTCCCTGGGAAGAAAACCGGGAGGAAGCACACGAGCGGAAGAAAAACCGATATGAGACACTGCGTGCCGACTGCGTGGAAAAGGGTTGGATATGCCATGTGATTCCTATTGAGGTTGATTGTCGTGGTTTTCTAGGACACTCAGTCATTTCGTTTCTTTCAAAAATAAGAATCACAGGTTGCAGTTTGAAAGTTGCCTCAAATCGTCTTCAGACCTCGGCGCAACATGCATCAAGTTGGATTTGGTCGAAAGCGAGAAGTTTTCAGCATGAATAAAATGCACGCAGAACCACCATTTCCGTGTGATTGCGTAACACCAGGAAACGGTTTCTGTAAACGCGTAATGACATCAACGGCCGAAAGTAAACGCGGTTTTTTTTAATCACAAACTGCACACTAAGAATGAAGATGAACGTTCAATGTAGTCTCTGCAATTGATTGATCTGGCATATATATATATTATTCTCTTAATACCCTGTCCGGTAGCAAAAGCTGCTTGGTAGTGCCAGGAGTGGCAGTACCGCGTTAGGCTACCGAAACAGCGTTGCCACCCCTGGTTGGCGGATGATGAGGGCAGGGTATCGCACATGCTTTCACACGTTGTATGATGAAGAAAAATGTATGTATGTATTTATGAAGTTTAGTAAAACCGAACAGAAAAAAATGAATGGAAAAATCATCCAAAAATGTACTTTGGTACTTTTTCATCTGTCTTCAGGTATTTTCAAAAATGTTGTAATCTATTTTTAGAGGATTGAAATAATGGAAGTTTTCATTAAAAAATGGTGTTAACTGACATTTTTACATTTTTGCTGTTTACATTTATTTTCATTTTTATTTTTGATTTTTTTTTATATAATGCAGAAGCCAATTTTCAAATTAAGTTAATGTGGGCCATATTTCTACATTCATTCAATCTGAATATATGTTCCATTTTTTGTAAAGAAAACTACTTGCAAAAACGTTTTAGATTCTCGCTCGCATTTCATTATCGAGGGCGTTCTGGCTACTCAAAACTAAAATCCCTGTTGAAAGAAAACGCCGAGTCACTCGTGACGTCAGACTACAACAAAATGTTGTAGATACGTCATGAGAGAACTTCCGTTACGAATGCACTAACATTTTTTCGAAAGGGATTAAATCTGCTAGACTTTCTGAGATAAATTCGTAACTACAAAATAAAATACATTAAATTTAAAAGTTCCTCTTCAAGGTTTAATGAAATATTTCATGGTTACCTATATTTAATAAAGAAACTTCAACTCAGCCTAGCAGATAAGTGCTCAACCACTAAATAAACTCAGCGGTCAAAGACTCAGAAACTTTCCGGACGCGTGGACCCGTACCAAGATTCATGTTTGGTTCCATGTCAAGCTAGGATCATCAGGCCTGTGGGCCGATGATGTGCTGGGCCCCAGCCTCGGCTCGTGCCCGACCTTCCCCTTCCCTAACCCTCACTATAATTGACCATCTGGTCATTGACCTTGTGTAAAGTCCTGTCAGTCGGAAGGCGGAGCCAAATATACACATTCTGGCTGCGTGCCGGGCTTTCAATTCTCAATGGCAGACTTGAGGCCGAAAGGGCCTCGGTTTCGGCTGGGCAGGGCTACATTCGGGTGTGCGAGCTGCATTATTGACACTTTTGATACCCTTGAATAGCACAGGACCTCTTGGTCCAGTTTAAACTATTATCAGGCATCCGTGCCTGGACCCATGTTTGGGTCTATGTCCAGACTGGCTCATCAGACCCACATTGCACTAAGTGGACCGATGACCAGCATAGTCCAGGAGAGCTCGATCAGGGGCTCGCACCCGACCTTACGCTCCACACACCACCACCTTTTGATCTTCGAGTCATTCACCTTGTGTCAAATCCTGTCTGTCTGAGCCAAATATACACATTTCGGCTGCGTGCCGGACTGTCAATGTTCAATGGCAGACTTGAGGCCGAGAAACCCCTGGTTTCGGCTGGAGCGGGTTACCTTTGGGTGGGCGAGCTGTATTATTGACACCTTTGGCACACTTGAATAACACCGGATCGCTTGGTCCAGTTTAATATATAATAAGGCATCCGTGACCCATGTTTGGGTCCATGTCCAGCTTGGCTCATCTGGCCTACATTGGACTTAGTGCACCAATGACCAGCATAGTCTGGCAATGCTTGACCCTCGGCTTCCCCTCCCCTAATTCCCACTATAATTGACCTACGAGTCATTGACCTTAGAGACAAACATCACATTCTGGCTGCGACAGAGCAGTCCGACCAAGGCCTGTACGTCTCTGGTGGCTGCTGCTTATCAGCAGTATCCACCAGAGACGCACAGCTCCAAGCCTACCCAGCCGCCGATGTCTTAACTCCAGCCTGTAGATGACGAAGGAAACAGCCGAGGACCCAGCACAGCCAGCCAAACCAATCACAGCTACTTTTCTCATTCAAGCGGCTCTTCTTAGAGCTTACCTTAAAATGTCTCACCATCCTCAACAGCTCTTCTAAGAGCTAGCCCCAGAAATTTTTCTAAGACCACCTTTGGTCTTATTACTACAGCTTCCCGGTTCCAGTTTCAACAGCAGTAGTTCCTTCACCTTCCAGCCCCTTCAGACCAGCTTCAGCTTCACCAGCAACAGTTCCTGCACCTTCCAGAACCTGCAGACCAACTCCAGCAGACCATTTTCAGCTTTACCAGCAGCCGTTCCTGCGCAACCATGCTACCAGCACCAACGGCAGACCAGCACCAGCTTCATCCAGCAATGGAACTCTGGATCACCTTAGTTTACGAGCAACCACTGCTCGGACAAACACAACACAACGAGGCTACATAGACTTATCCCTACATAGAATGTGTTACATCTACATAGTAGAAACATGCAACCCACACTTAACAAAATTAATTTTCAAACCAGTGCTAATGTATTTAAATGTCTTTAGCTACTAACACTATTTATAGAAACACATTTAAAAGCAAACGCTACACACTCCAACGGTAAAGACGCTCTTACATAGTAGTAATGCAAAAACAAAAGTTTCATCACTTTTGTAATAGATCCTCCCCTGATGATGGCCCAAAGTCGGGCAGAAAGTACTTGGGATATATACAATTATGGAAACTACATCAATCAATTCCCACCGAATACGATAAAAGCAATACGGCAATATGAACGGATCAAAACGAAAGTATATAGACAGAAAATATCTATCATGTTCAACGAAATTTGTATTAATATATATAATATATTGAACAGATGTATGTAAACAATATTAATTGTGATTCATAACCGTTTAAAATTTACTTCGCAGCTTATATCTCCTCGTGGCTGAATGGTTAGAAACTTGTGTTGACGTTTGAGTCAACCGGGTTTCGATCCTAGTCTACGGGAAGATACTGTCTAGCCACACTGATGAGTTCTGATTGAACGAAACAGATCTGTCTGTGGATGACTATATATATATATATAACGCCAAGTCAGCCGATGGTGGGAACGAATATATTTTCTGATTTTCTATCTATAATATCCATTTAATTCAAAATCCAAATGAGAGCTCAATGTAAAATAATAAGATAAAGTACAGAACAAAAAATTCCATATAAAAGAAATACCTTTACAAATTACTCATATTTTTTGTAATGATATTTATTTCAGTAGACCCTATATTTTAAAAAATGATCTGCATCTTCAGACTAAGAAATAATGAGAAATTTCTTATGAAGATTTAGAAAAACCCACAAAATTCAGCTCACCCTATCTCCCTAACCCAAATTTCATCTGCTTTTTTATTTTTTCTTTATTTTTAGTAAGTAAAGACCAGACTATTTTCTTTTCCTGTCTGGTTGACAATTGAAATTCAATTCCTGTATCAAGATATATCAATTTTTGACTTATCTTTCCTTTCCATTTATTTTTTATGTAATGGAAAACAAACTTTTAAACACAAACGAAGGAAATAATTAAAAATATAGAATAAAGGAATGAATTGATTTAGGGAGAGAAAATCATCTACAATAAACAAATTACATGGAAATCGATAACAAAAATAAAATAATATAATAAAATATCATATTGTATATTAATATTATTTTATCAAAAAAACTAAGAAAAATGTCATTTTAATACTATTCTATATAATTCATCACATTAAAAAGTAAAAGTTAAAATTATACCACTTATCGTTAAGATATTATTTAAAATTAGAAATAAATACAACATAAATCTATACATCCTCAAGATTACAATTATATCATACACATTATCATGATATTCATATCATTACAAAACATTAAATCTTTAATTTTTTAAATAAAATCATACCAAGTATTAGAGATAATACCATATTAATAATTATCATCATAATTGATATTACTATGACATTTATTTCTACCAATCGCCAAGCATATTAACATTATAAACTAATCCTCAATTGATTATTATTATTATAATAAATATTAATAACATCAATGCCAAAACAAAAACAACAGATATCAAAAACTACCACAATATCATATTACTTAATATAATAATCAAAATTTAATAATCAATACCAATAGCAAATGATTTTTATTAATATTAATAATTATTACTCTGTACTTCAAAAATATTACTCATAATATGCAGTCTTTAATCAAAATAAATTAATACCTTATATCGCTTATTACATTATTTAAATAAATAGATAAAATTGTTTAAAATATAAGATTTAATTTAGATCAAAAATTAAAACATATATTCTAAAATCCAAAGTACCTTTACTTTAATTAAATCTAAACACACTTACATAAATATATATATACAAATCCATATTTATATTCATAAAAAAATGTTGCCGTTTTTGTATATATATATATATATATATATATATATATATATATATATATATATATATATATATATATATATATATATAAAGTCATTTCACGTTAACTTGTATCTATTTTTATGGTGACCTTTAAATATCAATTCATTTGTTTTATTTGGTAATTTACTGGTATTTCTATATTTTATAATACTATTTTTTCTTCTAGACAGAGATTACATCTACTTTTGAAATAATTTGGGGTTGTTGATCTTTTAATAAAATTCCATCTTACTCATGGTGTAAGGCCACTATTCTTCAATCTCCAGAACCACTTAGAAAGGGGTGTTTGGTTTCTTAAGGAAGGGTTAGTGAAAGAATGCATATAGCTATGCTTCCAATTTTCGGCAGAAATTCCAAAGTATATTTTTATGTCCTTTCTGTTTTCCATTAGGAAAACGGTTGCCTTGTACTCTACATTATCGGAATTACATTTCCCACCAATAGGACATTCTTCTCTAACCCTGCAATTACATAATGGTTTACTCAAACTTTGTCTATCAACACATTATTTTTCAATAATATTTTTATTATGGTTGCTAATGATTTAGTATAGATTATTAGTGCAAGAATAACTGATTTTAATTGTTTTCCAGTTAAAATTTTTCTTCAATGGGTTATTTCCATTGAAATGTTTATCTATAAGCCTTTGGAAGTACTTACCTATATTAATAGTTGATAATTTACAAAAAGTGGGGTTGAACCATATTACTTTTTATTTCCTGTGTTTTATTTCTTTTATTTCGACAGCTGCTATTGTTATCAATTTTTCACTACATTTAGGATAATAATATAGTTATTCAATTGAATCTCTGTTAATTTAGCGAGGTGAATCTTTAATAATTATCTCCCCTTTTTTCTTTATGTTAAAAAATTTTAACTGAAAATTTCAGCTCCATTCTATAGAGGGACAAATAATTTGACTTAAAAATTTAAACAAAAATTCTTCACGTAGTTGTATGATATTTATGTGTAATTATTAGATAAAATATATATTATATAGAAATTTAAATTTCATATTGTTAGGAATCATTAATTGGTTCTTATATACCGTATTGTAGGTATTATAACCATTATTAACCTATATTTTTAACCGGCGTTAAAAATTAAATTCATTTAGGAATATATTTCTAGGCCTTAGTCAAAATATAAATTACTTTGGGGTAAGCATTAACATTAATTCGATTTACAATGCTATATTAGTCACTAAATTTGGAATGATAATGTTTTTTTTTAATTCTCACAAATAAAAAAATATCTTAAAATGTATTGTGTTGTAGTATAACTTATAGGTCAATTATTCAAAATACTACGTTAGTTTAAACATATGATCTATAATTATAAACAGATCCTTAAAAACTTGAATCTATTGTTTATGTATTTGTTTAACATGGCTCAATGGTAAAGATTACTATTTCATATCATATTATGAATTTACTTCTTTGTCTACATTCAAATATAAACTCTTCTTTCATTTAATAAAATAATTGCATCTTTATAATACAAATTTGTTCTTGGCATAAATTGCGTCTACTTTTTTAAGAGAATTTTTTCTAGATTTCCCAATTTATTATTGGGGTTAATCATTGGTTTTATAGTTTGCAGAAATATTTAGATAAGGCAGTTTATTTCTTAAACAAGGGGTTTGTAAAAGATTGCCTTAGGTTATAACATCGGAACTTCCACTTCAGTCATGAAACTCCAATATAAGTCTTATTAATTTTATCTTCTTTAGGGGAAATATTGGTCCGGTCAACTACATTCTCTAGGTTACATTTTCCTTTCAAGGGACACTCCTCTTTAATTCTACAATTACGAGGTGGGGTTACTTGTTTCGTAATTTTTCCAGTTTAAGTTGCCCAGTAATTTTTTATATGACTATAAGTTATTTTTGACAAATAGAATGAATGGCTGATTTTCAAGGTGTTTCTATAAAAGATTAAACCATTGGGGGTTGTTTTTTCTTCAAATGTTTACCGATGAAATTCAAGAAATATTTTCCTATATTAATGTTTGGGTGTTTACTGAAAAGGGGGTTAAACCATATCATTTTTCTATACGTTTTTGTTTTTATAATTTTCATTTCTAATATGATTATCATTAAGACTGGGCCACTCATTCTATTATTATTAAGTGGAATATTGTTATGTTAATATGCATTAGTTTCATTAAAGTCTAAAAAATCAAGTTCTAGTTTGAAAACGTTGTTATGTAGGGCTTTATTATAAGGTCATTTGTTAAATTAAAAAATTCCATTTCAAATTTTCTTTGCATTGTATGGAATTGGCAAATTGGGAAAACTATTTTAATCGTTCAAAAATATTTGTTTTGACGCTTTTCAAAATTGGATCCAAACTTGAACTGTTGACTATCATCAAAGTTTTAATAGCTGAGAAGCGCAAACCATATAAAATTTACAGAAGAATAAGTGACTTAGTCAAAAAATGTTTGCAAATAAGCAAAACATTGGTTCGCCACCATGAGCTAAAATTAATTTCCTTGAAAAAGATGCAATTATAAACATTACTCCCAAATGGTAACTCCTTAGGTTAAATTCCTCTTATTTATTTCATAAACCCCGATATATATATATATATATATATATATATATATATATATATTGTGATCGCATCGTACTAGTCTCGATTTATGCGTGGACCCCACAATAAAATTACTTTTTGTCAAATTTGTTTTGCTGGGACGTTGTATAAATATTATACACTTTCCTTACATTACTGTCAGTTTCATGAAGCTTTCCTAGTTTTATGAAGTATTATTGAGAAAGGAATCTTATATCGTGCATGACTTTTGGGAACACCTCATTAAACTGACGGTTTTGTGAAAAATATGTTGAATCTGAAATATTATTCTAATTTGTTTTCATCAATTTTTTGACAAGTCTTTTTGTTGATCACTCTAACAAAGTTTTTTTTCAAATTCTGTATACACATATCTTCCGAAACATGTATGTGTGTGTGTGTTGGGGTATTGCTTTTTATCCAAGATATTGCATAATATAAAATCTTCAACTGCAACATCCGTGCAATTAACTGGTTGCCAACTAATTTTTTTTGTTGTATCTTCATTTGCCATTTAGTTTGTTCATTGTAATTGCTTGAAGTTGCTACCTAGAGTAATTAACATTGTTCTTCTTTCCTTTTTTTTTTTTCTTTTTTTCTTTTTTCTTTTCTTTTTTTTTTTTTTTTTTTTTGTTTCATTGCAAGAAATGTCCATTTGGAAATGTTATCTACAACTGCTTTTCCAGCATGTCGGAAAATGGACAATTTCTGCACTGTATTTAATTAAAGATTTTTATCAGCGAAATCACTTTAACCCAACTTAAGATTCTCAGGTCGGTAAGTGTGTCATTGCTTTGACAGGTAAAACTTGAAGCATATTCTCTTTTCCATTTTGCTGGCATTTATTTTGTAAAATTCCACCTGTTTCAAGGCACATTTCTATGTGTCAAAATTTCTTCCAAAGATCTTGGTAGTCACACAATGATCTGAATATAATTACCATATTTATTCATATATAATGCCAAATTGTACGTTACACAATCTATATGCTTTGTATGCAAAATGCATATGAAATAAAGAATATTGTTTTATACTCAGAATGAAGAGGAAATAACACTTATGTATAAAAATATAAACTCTCATCTTTATTTCTGCGAAAGTCGAAATTGTTGTTGTGTGTGTGTGTGTGTGTGTTTGTATGTGCGTGTGAAAGAGAGAGAGAGAGAGAGACGGATAACCAGGGAATCGCAATGATTTACACCACATTGAGATAGATATATTTAGAACCTGGTTTCTTCGTACTTCTTTCTAAGGAGTATGATACAGCGCAGTTTTACAACTCGGGAGCCACCTGGCCCCCTCGAGACTAACGCCCAGACGGCGTGACTTGTCTACTCGGCAGGCTGCTCTTCCCGACTGACCGCTGGGGTCGAAAACTTCCGTCATTATATTTTTTCTAACGCCCACACATTTCTTTCCACGCAATTCAGGAGGAATTCCCGTTGTCCCTTGTTTAATTTAAGACCGCTGCACATACTGTTTTTGAAATCTACTCTACCTTGCCAGTTAAAAGTTAATATGTAACAATATTTTACTCTGAAATGCAATCCACATTTTATCATGCATAGAATGGTTTGAAAGTATCAGTTTTCAAATTTTACTGTGCATTATTTTGTGACATAATTGCTAGTTATCTAATATGAGAGTTGAATATCTTTGACTTTCGTGTGAAAAGAGATACCTTTGCCATGAAAACCTATCTGCTAGTTACATATATTAGATAATCATTACTTAAATCTAAATTGAAATTATAAATTATTGTCATCACTCAAAAAATGTTACATCTCAGGTGTAATAAAAACATCAAGACTAAATATTTTACTCGTTTTAATTTTACAATCTAATGGAAGACATACCCACCTAAGCAACAAAGAGGTGATGTATAGATATATCTACAGCAGTCTAGACATTCGTGCTAATGTGAAAAAATTATGACATTTGTCGTGATACTTTTTAAGTCCTCTTGAACTTATTGTTTACAGTTCTATGATCACCTGTGCTCACCCTAGTCATATAGGGCACTAGAATACACCAACTGCATATTTGCAGATGGATTAGAATCTCTACCCGCCTCGTTAACGCGTGTTCTGGATATGACGCTATTTTTAACGGATCTATTTTTCTTTTTTTGAATGATTATCGACAAAAGGAAATAAAACAAGAAGTCGGTTTTTCCTTATTGTTTTTTAAGACATTAAAATTGATACTTATATGACTCGTGGTGAAATGTTTTTCGTCATTGGAAATGGTCAGAGCGACCCAAGTTCAAGTCGTGGAGAAGGCTGTTTACATTTTGAATTTTTCTTTTCCTTAACCTGTTGCTATACCAGGGTTAAATAATCCAGTTTGTCCTACAATTTAGCATTTCTGGATAGCCCAGTCGGCTGGCTCTTAAGAATACACCGACTGCATCTCTACAGAGGGGTAAGACCCACTCCCAACAAGTGTTCTGGATATGTGGTAAACATTCTGATGGTGAGGCTCCAGCCTTGAGGATTTGGGGAATGTCGACAATCCCTTTATTTCCATTGCTCCCAGGTCTACCCTGGCCCGGAGTGGTAGCACCTAATAGGGTCAAATAGAACTATTTGACATTTAAATTGAATTATGATACGTTGCTATACTTGGGGGCTTTTAACTTTATTGACTTATACTAAATTGAATTATGAGGAATAGAACTGTTTCACCATTTTATTGTGTGTAAACAAATGACTGATGTTTGATTAAATTGATAATTATACATAGCAGTACTTGGAACCATTTAAGTCTGTGCAAAAAATGTGTTGAGACTCATCTAAAAATGTTGTCGACAAAATTTGTTTACAAATCATATATTTTGATAGATATGTATGTATAAAGTGAATTTGGCATTAAATGACCTACCATGGTTGATATACCATTCGACTAAGCCAAACCAAATTAGTCGTGATACCTTCTGATCAGCACTGTTTGGTAGAATACAGAATCCTTCAAGAATAGCTCTTTTTGTTCTTACCAAACCTTGCTGTGTGACTTTTTTGTTTCAAAATATTTAAAAGTATTTAAGGTGAAAAGAACATTAAAATCAATATAGGATTCCGCTTCACACCGTATCAAAAGAAGTACTTCGAACCGTGAGAAACTCACTGGAATAAGTGTGTTAATATCGGATATATTTTGAAGTAAATGATGCTTCATTCATTATTCACTTCAATGTCAATTCATACACGTTTAGTCTGTTTACTGCCAATAAGAACATTAACATTAAAAAGAAAGAATGAGACGACAGAAGCCATGCTTATGTGGAATAAACATTTTATATAAATTTAATAAACAACAAATACATATATATGTCTACACAATAAAATATCATAGTTATTTAATAGACCCAAAAGAATTTATAATCAGACAAAAAGGCATCCTTGTCGAAGAACCGTCGTAGTAATATTTTATCAATACTTGGGGCACATTATTCACTATGATCCAGGTGCTCCTCTCATTAGAATCCTTGGATTCTTTCTAGACATAAGCGTAAATATAACCATGAGTGTTTTGGTTGGGTCTCTATTCACTTTAAACACCTTTTTTGATTATATAAATCACTCCTTTTTTAACCGAAAGAATAATGATCATCATGGATCAGTTACCATTGGAATATAATGGGTTTAAAGGCCGCTTGGCTTTTCATTTAAAGTCATTGAATAATATCAATGCAGGCATCTCTAATCAAAGACCAACACTTCTGACAACTAGTGTTTTGAATAAGTCATCAATCATTTAACATTTGAAATTAATTGTAGGGATATTAATAAGCCAATAATAGTGGATTTTTTTTTCTTTGGCAAATTAACAATAATTAATAAACTATGAACTATTTTCTTCCTTAAAAATGACAACTGTAATAAAAATGAACCTTAGTGATAAAAAGTGTTTCAATGCCTAAAAGACTCCTGCTGTCAAAAGGTGAAAGAAAAATATTATATACTGAATTCTCATCATTCATCTTTGACAGTCGCTGCTAGGATAGAAGCACTGACAGTTCCAAAAATTCCATTGAATTTTATTCTAAGTAATGTGATAATGTTTTTATTAGAATGACGATGCTTTATTCATTATTTCACGTTTTCATTTCTTAAATTAAAAAAAGTCGACGGACTAAGGCTTTTAAGCAACAGTGGTTTTATTAATGTATAAGTTCGCGACCGTAGATGATGGAAACCAGAAGGCTCTTTTCAATAGCTACTACTCCGAGGTGTAAAAGAGGGCGCTATTCCTTTCCCAGGATTTCCCCACTTTACCCTTCGATACGTACCTTATATTGCTGAGTGTTAACGAAGAAGGTATCAAGTACCATTTTTATAGTCTTTGGTATGACGCGACCTGGGATTGAACCCAGTTCTCCCGGACCATTGGCGAACACTCTACCCACTGGGCCAATGAGCCGGTTAATGCAATGTATACTTTATCTTAATACACAATCAAATACAATATTATTTCTGGCTTGAAACGTAAATAAAAATATACATAATGGCTTTTCAAACGTTTTTTCTGATGCACTCCATGTAACCAAATTCAATACCCATTAACCTATAAATAGATTAATTTAATATTGCCATCATTCTTTCTTATTGTAACTGGATGTCATGATGAAAAGGTTGATCTTTTACTTGTTTTCGGTTTCAAGATCACTTTTTTACAAAATACTGAAGGTAATAACACGAAACATCAACAAGATACAGAAGGTAATAACATGAACATCAAAAAATAACAGGAAATACTAAAACTAACAAATGAAGATCTGGTCAGAGCGGCGTTTTCTGTTAATGATAATTTAATGATATTCTCTAAAAATCTATCACTATGGATATAAATTAAAATTTCAAGCAAAAATCTGTCACTATGAATAAAAACTAAATTTCAAGAAATAATCTGTCACTACGAATAAAAATTAAAATTTCAAGCAAAAATCTGTCACTATGTATAAAAATTAAGATTTCAAGCAAAAGTCTGTCACTATGTATAAAAATTAAGATTTCAAGCAAAAATCTGTCACTATGGATAAAGATTAAAATTTCTTGCAAAAATCTATCACTAAGGATAAAATTCTAAGTTTTAGGCAGTCTATTTTAATTTTACTTGTACATTATTTTTCTTTTTTTAACAAATCTATACTTTTAGTCTTATAAATAAAAAATATATTTCTTTTATTTTCTAAAGACATTTCATAACTTGTTATATAAAGGAATAGTAATGTTTTTAAATGTCTTCTTTCATGAAAATATTATATGCGCCGTTAACGACGTTAAAAAGATCTGGATCTTTGTTGTTAGAGCCAGATCGTTCGTTCATTAAAATGATCCGAATATTTTGAACAGGTCATATGTAAACAATTCATTACATAGTGACCATCACAACCAATTAAGTATTCTGCGAGGTGTATTGTATCTGTCAACAAGTCAATATAATCCAATTATTTTTGTTTTATCATAAAAGGATTTGTGAATGCAAACTAGTAAATTCCCTCGAAGTCGATCCACATACTTTTTTCTCCCTGCCAAAATTTTATTCACTTCCACTGTATTTGAAACTAATTTTGTAAGAATTGTTTTTTATCATTAGTTAATTATAACGATATTTCTTTGTAAATCTGGCAAATATCAACGAGCAATAAACTGTTAAGTATTCGATTTCCTGCGTGAAACAATTATTATTAAATGAACCTAAATGATTCTATGTATTTACCCAAGTTTTCCATTAGTAGCAGGTTGTGACACAATAACAACCTTAAAGCAAAGTAATGCTGATTCATATTCAGAGTTTTCCTTCTTCTAGACTATTTGCTTAACAAAGACTAAAAAAGCCAGTCTCCTGTTTAGCACGAAGGGAAACGCACGTAGCCTCGTCTAGTATTTAAATTTTATTTCCGTAGTCAAAAGGAGAACGTCTCTGATGAGTTAATCCTTAGGAGTACCCAGCATATCTTTCTCCTCTTACTTTCGTTGTTTCTGAGATGGAAAGTAAGTAGCCGTACAGCTGTTGTTTTGCAAAGTGCTGCTTCCAAGATTTGCTCGAAATACCACGCAGCATCCTCGTGTTGTTTCCATCAAGCTTTTTCTCAAGGGATTTCATTTAAGGTAAGTGGTGCAACCATAGAATAGTACTGGCACGGTTACACCTTGGAAGATTCTCTACTTTTAACCGGAGAGATCTGATTTCCTTAGAGCCGATAATCTTTCAACAACAGTCTATGCCCTACCAATGTGTGTGTTGATATCACTTTCAGTAGATAAATCATTGCTATTTTGTTATGTGAACTCGTCAACTAATTTTCGAGTCTTGACAATTAACAAGAAGTTGGAATCATCTTGATTAAGCTACAAGAAGAAGGTTTTTTTTGAGTCCACGTTAACTCAAATAAAACAATTCATTTCGCTGAGATTCAGCATGTATGTGTAGTGTACATAATTTATATATTCATATTACGAATACTTTATATATATTTACATAAGTTATATTTATGCATTACACACAACACACACACACACACACACACACACACACACATATATATATATATATATATATATATATATATGTATGTATTTTATTTATAACATATAAATATGTATTCTATTTATAACATATGAATATATGTATATACATTCTATATGTGTGTTTATTCATTATTTATAATTTACGTTTAATAAATAAACACATTTTATAATGTATATTTTTGTGTATTCATTGTTTTATAATAATTAATGTATATATATATATATATATATATATATATATATATATATATATATATATATATATACATTTGTGTATGTGATTCCACTCTGAAAAATTAATAGAAAATGAGTTGATTATATTTCCTTATGGATTGCCTTTAAATGATGTCTGAAATGTCTAGCGAGACACAGAGAACACAGGACAACTTGACAGATTAATGGATTGATCAATCTGCTCTAATTCCCCAAACCAAATACGAAAATTGGATCACCTTATTCAGACCACACTAATCATCAAGAAGGAATAATCTGTCAGCTTGTGGGTATGGTTATTCCCATTGTACATCTCATTATTGGAGCATTTGGGAAATAATCTGATATATATATATATATATATATATATATATATATATGTGTGTGTGTGTGTGTGTGTGTGTGTGATTTTTTTTGCTGGATATAAACCCTCGTTGACATTGAATTCTTTTTTGCAAGACGTTTTATAATTTCAAATGTCTTATCATCATAATTATTTGAAAACAATTATGGATTCAAGTAAGTAGTTTTTTTTAGAAAATCAATTTGTATACAGCAATATGATTACAATTATTCTAATGAAATCGAAATACTTTTCAAAGAGATCTATTTAACTGATTGATGGAAGAAGTACTATCATTAGAGATGAGATTTTTTTCTGAGAAAAATAACAATGAAAGAGTGACCTTACTCTTCCAAAAGCTCCAGAACTGATGTATGAACAATGTATGAAGTTTAGTGTCATATCCAGAATCCCTTAATGTAGGGCGGGGTTGTATAGCACTGGAAGAGATACAGCAAACACATTCTGAGCACCATTAACAAAGCGTAAACTCTCTCCTTTTCTCTCTCTCTCACTCACACACACACACATCCACAATACATATATGCATATATATAGACACATATATGTATACACACACACACACACACACACACACACACACATATATATATATATATATGATTATCTGATGAAGTTCAAACAGAATGAAATGCTATAATGAATGCATAAAACTCCATCAATTTGCTTTTCATGTCTTATTCCTCTTCCATTCTGTTCCATATTTATTCATTGTCTTCATTTAATAATATCATAAATGATAAGATGCAATTTTGCCACTATTTTATTTACTACTAGCTAATGCAAAATATACCAGGTATCTGATGTGTATATAATCCATTGTATTACTGACTTTCATACCGTGTTGCATATTAGTTATTTACATAGGCATAACAAGGTGGAAGGCTCTTTGTACTAGTCAATTTGCCAAGTAATAAATCATTAAGTAACCAAGCTCTGGTTTGAACATGTACTCTATGGGCTCATTAATATTGGCAAGGCACAAATCATTTAGGATATGGCTACCAACAGAGCAATTACAGCAACACTAAAAAAAGAAAGAAAGAAAGAAAGAAAGAAAGAAAGAAAGATTAGATTGAAGCAAACTGACTAAAATGAGAACAAAAAAGCTGAATAAATGAAAGAAAGAAACAGAAAGAAATATTGGATTCGAGCAAACTCGCAAAAAAAAAAAATAAGACAAACTATCTGAGAGAAAGAAAGAAAGATAGAAGGCAATCAACGAGAATATTACAAATTTGAAAAACATAAGGAAATAATGGGATTACATGACAAAAGCAAGGTAATAAAAAGAATAGGAAACACTTTTCTTTCTTTCTTCCTGATACTATAATCTAGGAGGATGCTAAACACCTAAAAAAAAAGAAGCCCGGAAAGATAATGAGGTATTGGAATTTTGAGATTGGGAAGGAATGGAGAATGTGAAGACAAGAACAGTCATTGGAACATTAAGCACTGTCAAGACTGGAATTAATGACTATCTTGGACAGATTCCAGGTAAATCATATACAAGAGATCTGCAAAAGATTGTGCTCTTGGGAACTGTTCACATCTTCAGAAAATCCCTCATACTGGCAATTAGGTCTCTCGGTGAGATTTGGTCGCTTAGTCAAAACCATCACAAAAGCTCTGAACTATAAAAGGAAACAAATAATAATAATAATAATAATAATAACCCAATTTTTGTAAGTTATTACTGTATCACAGCAAAAATGATACGTCGTACAAAGATTTTACAAGCATAACAGCATTAAAACTCACTGGTTTAAACAGTAAATCAATTTCTAATCCAATCTGAAATTTGATAAGAATATAATTATACTTCAGTCATACTCATTTTACAAACTGTATTTTTTCAAGGGAGATAACCATTAACCTATGGGAGCTATTTATTCATTCATTAATTTGCAGTTTAATATGAAATGAATTTCATAAATAAGATGAAATTTGACATGGATCATAATGACTACTATATGTAGCCTTTAAGCAAAATTGTGAGAAAAAATCGCATTGAATAAAAATAGATAAATAAAACGAAAAGAGAAACAATTACTTAAACCTTGCCAGAGAACTAAAAACAGTTATTGAACATAAAGGTGGCGGTAATAGCAATTGTATTTGGTGCGCTTTCAACGATCCCCATGACTGGAAGAATGAGAAATCAGAGGACGAGCAGAAACCTTTTGAACTACAGCATTGTTAAGAACGGTCAGAATACGGAAAAAAAGTCCTGGAGACAAGAAGAGTCTTTCTGTCACGCTAGACTCTGCTGAAAGACCATCAACTAACGCTGTTGTGAAAACCCACAAATGATTGATTCATGTCATTCCTAAGACTATTAGCACGAAGGGAAACGCACGTAGCCTCGTCTAGTATTTAAATTTTATTTCCGTAGTCAAAAGGAGAACGTTTCTGATGAGTTAATCCTTAGGAGTACCCAGCATATCTTTCTCCTCTTACTTTGGTTGTTTCTGGGATGGAAAGTAAGTAGCCGTACAGCTGTTGTTTTGCAAAGTGCTGCTTCCAAGATTTGCTCGAAATACCACGCAGCATCCTCGTGTTGTTTCCATCAAGCTTTTTCTCAAGGGATTTCATTTAAGGTAAGTGGTGCAACCATAGAATGGTCTTGATTGACTACAATGAGGCCTATAATATGGTTCCACAAAGCTGGATAATAAACTGTCTCAAAATGTACAAAATATCACATGAAGTCATAAACTTTATCGAGAAAAACATGAAAACCTGTAGAGTGAAATTGACAGCAGCTGAAACAAAAATCCAAAGAAGAATATTTCAAAGAGATGCTCTATCACCGTTACTATTCATAATTGTCATGATGCCACTTAACCACATACTCAGAAAATACACTGCTGGAAACAAACCAAGAAGAGAGCAAGAAGAGACACAAGAATGGAATTTGGCATAGAAAAATGAAAAGGGGCAAACGACATCTGACTGATGGAATGGAACTACCAAATCAAGACAAGATTAGAACGCTCGGAGAGAAAAATGGGATGAAAAACAACTCTATGGGCGCTCTAAACGACAAATAAACAACATATCACACGAGAAAACCAGGACGTGGCTAAGAAAAGGAAACTTTAAAAGAGAAACAGAATCTCTCCAAATAGCTGCACAAAACAACGCCATAAGAACCAATCATATCAAAACGAGACCCAACAAAATAGCAAATGTAGGTTATGTGGTGATTGAGACGAAACCATCAATCACATGATAAGCGAATGCAGCAAATTAGCACAAAACGAATATAAGACAAGAAACGACTTGATCGGCAAGGTGGTCGACTGGAAGATGTGCAAGAAATTTAAATTGAACCATACGAACAAATGGTATATGCACAACCCAGCCTGTGTCCCGGAAAATGACTCACACAAACTCCTACGAGAGATAGTCATACAAACGAATTGCCTAATCTCGGCCAGAAGACCAGATAAGTACCTCGACCTTACTTGGGAATTGAAAAACTCTGGAATATGAAGGTGACGATTATACCAATCGTGATTGGGGTTTTTGGTACAGTAACCAAAAGATTATAAAAGGGACCGGAGGACTTGGAGGTTGGAGGACGAGTGGAGACCTACCAAAATACAGCATTATTGAGGACGGCCAGAATACCGAGGAGGGTCCTGGAGACTTGAGGAGACTTGATGTCACTCAAACTTCAATGAAAGAGCATCGGCTTACTCTGATATGAAAAACTCTTAAGGAGTGAAAAATAAAAGCAAGTGTAGATTATGTGATGATAGAGATGAAACAGTTAATTACATTAGTGTATGTAGTAAACTCGCACAAAAATTATAAATGAATGGACCCGACTGGGTGTGAAATGTATTCCATTTGGAATTGTAAAAGATACTAAAATATGATCATGCAGATAAATGTTATTTGCACAAAACAAATTCCGTCCCAGAAAATGAGATCTTTAAGATAATCTGTAACTTTGATATACAAATGGGTTGCTCAACCCCGACGAGAAGACTAAATCTAGGAACAAATTTACAAGAAAAAAAAACAGATCGCAAAGAAAATATGAAGGGAAGTGAAAAGAGACACAAATACCTAGATCTTGGCTGAGAGTTGAAGAAACTGTGGAACATGAAGTTGAAGGTGATACTAATTGTAGTTGGTACACATAGAATGACCCCCAAAGGCCTGGGAAAAGACTGAGGGAACTGGAGATCAGGAAAAGAATCGATAACATTCAGACCACAGCACTGTTAAAATCAGCTAGAATAATTAGAAGCATAGACTAGTTCTTCAATGAAAAAACATCACCCGCTAGAGCTGGTATTATAAAAGTTACAATGAGGAAAAGAATTATGATACACTTAAGAAGAAAAAACATGGTCAATTTTGCACAAGATGAACTAGTAAGTAAGTAAAGTTAGTGACCATAGTCGAGGGTGACCCGAAGGCTCCCTTTTCGATAGCTACTACACCAAGGTGTAGGGGAGGGCGCTACTCCATTCCCTGGATTGCTCCACTTTACCCTTGAACCGTACCTTATAATGCTGAGTGTTAAGCAACGTAGTATCAAGTTCCATTTTTAAAGTCTTTGGTATGACTCGATGAACTAGATATGGCAATATAGAGGAAATCTAATGATAGAAACTGAACAGCAGAAAATAGTCATACGAATATTTATTAATTGATGAATAATGAAGAAGCCGAGAACCCGCTTCTCGGGAAACCAAGAAACCACGAAATTTCGACTACTCTTCGCATAAAAGACACGTAAAGTACCAGGCTCTGAAAAATCCTCACCCAACATAACGGTTCGAAGAGGCCATCCCTCTCACACTCCTTCGACCACAAGGTACACGGTCATTTGTCCTTCCGGGTAATTTTGTGCAGAAATAGCGCGGTGCATATGCAAAAGTCATTCTAGTAGGATCACTGACACTACACCGAGTTATCAAGAAATGATTTTGAGAACGTTACATTAAAACAAGACGAGAAAAATGGGGTACTTCGTAAGAAGTAAAATTAAGACATCTCCACATTAAAGGGTGGGCCTTTGATACTAGTGGACAAGTTCACCAACCTAGGAAGCAGTGCCTCATCAACCTAGAAAGACATCAACACGTAACTAGCAAAAACATGGAGAGCTATCAATATGCTATCGGTCATATGGAAGTCAGACCTAATCGATAAAATAAAATGCAGTTTTTTCCAAATAGCGGTCGTGTCAATACTGCTATATGGATGCACCTCATGGATGCGAACTAAAAGTATAGAGAAAAAGCTAGACAGCTTTTTCACAAGAATGCTGTGAGCTGTATCGAACTAGTTCTGGAAGCAACGCACCACAAAACAGCACCTGTACGACTACTTACCTCCCATCACGAAAACTATCCAAACATGCGGAATACTGCTAGAGAAGTAGGAACAAACTCATAAGCGAAATGCTCCTGTGGACCCCTTTACATGAACGAGCAAAGGAAGGACGACCAGCTAGAACCTATATACAGCAGCTCTATGCCGATACAGGATACAACCTTGAAGACATTTCAAGAGCGATTGACGATAGAGACGGGTGGCGAGAAAAGGTCAGGAAGATCTGTGCGAGCAGCGTGACAAGACGATGATGATGACTGTGGACGTAAATGGTTTTAGCATTCCCTTTTTTAATTGCTGACTTATGTGTCCGCTCTGAATTCCTTCGAACATAAAACTTACTTATCGTCGAGAAATTTGGATACTGATATTTTTGAACTGATAGCCAGTAGAATCTAACATCTATCTTCTTCGACTCCTGCTATGCTAATGACAAGTACGGTGGGTTCTGCTATTCAAACCGACAAGGTTTGGGGATGTAAAATAGTAAAAAGTTTTTTTTGGAAATTGGAAGACACCTTGGTATTTTTCCTTTTTTAGATTTAGTGAAGTATTTGGTTTAGGGGCTGTTTTCTATAAAGCCAATGAAAAGATATGATCCATTTAGATAATGAAACGATGCCGGTAGATTACATTTTTAGAACATTTTCTATTTTTATGAAAATTTAAATGATCACAAACATTTCTATCTATCCTAATTTAAATGACTGTCATGTTTTTATGCACCTAAAGTTTGTTTATATCACCTTTTAGCAAAATCTATCCAGTCAACTTCAGCCAGGTTGGTTTTGAATGGCAGCAAGTGTCATTTTTATCCATATTAGCCGTTTATTTGACTTATTACTTAAATCTAAATGAATTTACCACCTCTGACTTAAATCTCATATACTCATGAAACCCATATTATCCATTTTAGTTTCATATGTATTGTAATTAGCAAAAGCTATGTACGGAGACAATGAATAATTGTCTGTTTGGGTGCGAGTCTTCTGGATGCATGGAAGCCTAAGAATCCACCTCCGTCTCTTTATATCTCTATCCTTAGAACAGTTAAGACGTCCTTTTATAATCTCTGTTGAACATTAGAGACTGTCTTATCTCTCGGCAATGGAAATTGTCTCTTTACTCCTCATTTAGGTATAAATCCCACACGGCTATTACTACCAAAAACTCCTGTAAGACATTTTACTGTGTTTATCCATTTCATACATTGTTTCTTTATTAAAAGAATATGTGGACATTTTGTCTGTTCGGGCACGTTTGTATATTCTTTCTAATATTTCTTCGATCTATATTGTGTATGTATTAAATGTTCTATATGGGTAAATGAACGCTCGTGGTGTAATGGTTATCGTTGTAGGAAATGTGCTTGACGAACCGAATTTAAATCCGAGACTAGACTGACTGCATTCACTTATGGCTAATACCCTGGGAAAGAGTATGCATCCAACTATTCTACCTCCAGCTATGAGTAAATAGTTGGGCAGACTAAGCTCTTTAACCTTGGTATGTCACCCGATCTAGGAGGAGGAAAATTATGAAATCAATCCTGTTATACTCTGTTTGAAAATGACCTTGTGTCACATCATATTTGAGTGGAGAGTACTTATACGTGTAAATAAGCTATCTTGTATTTCTTTCCGTTTATTCAACGTTAGTGTTTCACTTTATATTCCGGTGCTAAATGGAAGCTTGGTGAGTGGGGTCTCGACTTAATATCCTTCCTGGCACTAAATCACCCAATACCTAAATTTACGTCTATCTATGATACAGAACATTCTTATAGCATTATAATGATAACAAATGACAATTATCATTTCTTTTATTTTACGTATTGCAACATTCAGAGCAGTCATTCACCGAACGAGCAGTTTTGTGGGAAGTGAAAATATCCAAGAGGCCATTGAAAAAATAATGATAAGGTGTAGCAGAATGACACCAATAATCAATAAAACATTTTTTTTAAATCTCTGCAATAAATTCTATGTCATGACTCATGCAATACCAAGAAATTGACAAATAAATAAATAAAGTATGGATTTATTTTATTTTATGAATCAAAGTTTTCACTAAAAAATAAATTATTTATTTGTCTTTCAATGTAAGGGTCTAGACGGGACAGGTGTCACTTTCCAACAAGGTCAAAAGAAGAAAAAAGAATAACATCTATAAACAAATTTTTATTTACGATAAATGAAGTAAAAAATGTAAGCGCTTTAAAAGGGGCATAATCTTACCTTAAAAGATACTCTTCCGTCCAGTATTCTTAAAAACCAAAATTACAACAAAAAAATGCAGAATGAAACAAGAACAAGAAATACAAAAAGCAGCAAAATACATCAAAGCAATAGACTAAGTATGTTAGTAACATTACAAAATTATAGTTTTATTATATAAAACAACTTAAAATTAGAATATATATATATATACATATACATGTGCGTGTGTGTGTGTGTGTGTGTGTGTGTGTGTGTGTGTGTGTGTGTGTGTGTGTGTGTGTGTGTGTGTCTCTGTCTCTGTGTGTGTGTGTGTTTGTGCGTGTGAACAGAATCAATGGCGATGGGTGACTGTTAGTTTCTCACTTATGCAAAAGCAATCATCAGGCCCAGAATCAGCCCTTGGTTTGGTTATCGCATAGGCGAGAAACTGATGATCACCAAGCGCCTCTGACTCTGTTCAAACTAAGATCTGCATATGCCCTACCTCCTATTATGAACGTTCTTTCTTTATAAATATAGCACACTATATATATATATATATATATATATATATATATATAGAGAGAGAGAGAGAGAGAGAGAGAGAGAGAAAGATTTGAAATATTCATAGTAATCACATAGATGATCATTTACGTTTTCAAGGGCCAAGACAAGGTTGATAAGTTTTAGATTATTTGTTTTAAATTTGCAGTTGATCTAACATCAATAAGAATTTTTATCGTTCAGGGTTTTCGGACAATTGTCTTCATTTTTATTACTATATTCACAACGTTTCGGCCAATATGTCTTCCAGACTTTTTCACATGTTTGTTGAACTCGGAACTTCGAACCACGTCCATTATTTAATTCACGGAGCGGGGTCGCTTATTCTGATTCCGTTAACCATAATCGGGTATGAGTGCAAAGTATTCTTAAAAATTCAGACGAATAATATTAATAAGGATGTGTCTGTTATTTTCATGTGTATGATGGTGTACAAGGGATTTACTTTGGGAGTTAATTGAGCAGTGCTCAAAACATATGGGGACTGCTGTTTTATACTTTCAATCTAGCCATTAACAAGTAACACAGATAAGAAATAAAGAATAAGCCAATAGCAAGTTTCAAAATTTGCGTCTCCATCCTCAGAGGCCTGTTTTAATGTAATAGTCGCTTTACTGATAATATATTTCAGTTGGGTCTTGCCAAAGGCTTATTCTTTATTTCCAATTCATGCTTCTTTGTAATAATTATAAATGGTCTCAAAATTACACAGAATTACAGAAGAATGAATTAGGAATAAGGAAAAAGACTTGTCAAAATTTAATACTAAACAATATGCTTAATCCAAGTAATCCAAGATAATATTGCTTCAAATTGTAAAAAGTGTAGGAAGATTACCTATGCAACAATCATCACTTGAACTGGTTGGTTGGTGTCTCAAACCTTGTTGAGTTATTTAGGCTTAAGGCCAGTCTGGGTTTTTTTTCCAATCAATTATATGGTTTAAAATATTCCTCCCTAATACTATTAATTATATGGTTTCAATAAATCATTTCTACGAGATAAGAGTCATTTTTTGCACGCAGTCATATGGTCTCAAGTAACTGATAATTATAATCATTAGTAAACAACACTTGTGCCCGGTTGTAGGTAATGGAATTAGAATAATCTTCCCTCGTGGATTAAATAAATGAAACACCTGAAGCAGGTCAAAGGACTCATGGGCCGAAACGTTGTGAATATAACAATAAAGATGAAGACAGCAGATGATAAAAATTAATAAACAATTATAGCTTCAAGTAACACTTCTTAATAAAACATATTTTGAACAAAATTACATGGTTTCAAGTATTCCTATCTAATACTAATAATTTACAAATGAATCTATTGGGTTCATTAAGGGAACTCTAATAGGCACTCTCACTCAGGATCAGAGTGGACCTGAGAGTAACGGTAAATAAGAAGTGATTCTATTGTCTCCAAAGACTCAAAACGAACCGCCCTATGAAGTTTAATGACATACTCATAGCATCTTTTCTTATATGTGTGTATGCGCGTGTGTAGAGATTGTGGAAGCCACACTCATCTGTAGGCGATGTAGTCTGTGTAGTCTAGGTCCTATCAACTCTGATTGTATTGAAGAGTGTTATAAAAACATTAGAAGAACCTTTTATCAGAGAGATATTTAAAGCAATTCAGAAGATTAGATCAAACAAAGCAGCAATAATACCGATATGAGTACTGCAAAATAATTAAACTTGCTCTCACTTGATCTCCAGTGAAACTGTGAGTACACAAAATATGACAAGTTTATAATCTATATCCGTTTTTTTTTCTATGTTTGATTAACAATAAAAAAATGAGGTGAATAGCAACGAAAAGTTCATAAGAATAACGACTCCAATTTCAAAACAACCTCTTTCCTTTTCTCTCTTCAATCGTAATGAATTATAATAAATGGAAAGTTTAAAACCATCATATTATGTCTTACTTCTCCAGAAATGCCCAGCATGTTTTGTTCATCTTATTTGGATTATTTATAAGATTGGAGGTAAGTGGCTCTACAGCAGCTGTTTTGTTGCGTGCTGCATTCAGAATTTTTTCAGTTCAGTACGCAGCATCCTTGTGTAAATCCCATGTAGCTTTTTTTTACCAGATCTTTCGTTAGTGAAGGACGAACTCATTAGCGACGTTACCGTATGAGGTCAAGCAATTCTGTTGGGTTCTTTTCTACGAACATTGTTTAAAATTCTCCTTATCAAACATCCGGCCACACCAATGATGACCAAGTAGCACAAACTTGCATTCATTAGAGTTTTGCGGACACTTGGTGTCCTCTGGAGGACTTGCTAAGAACCATGATGACGTGTGTGTGTGTGTGTGTGTGTGTGTGTGTGAGAGAGAGAGAGAGAGAGAGAGAGTAAGTCTAAGTAATACGGGCTGTCAGCAAACCTAGAAGATGATTATGTTATTTCTTCTATTAACATATGGTCTTTTTCCTTTCCTCTCTTTATTTAATAATAAAAAAAAATGATAATGAATGATAAGTGTAAAACCATAATATTATGTCTTAATATTATTACTACTAATACAATAATAATGAATGGAAAATTTAAAACCATTGTATTATATTATTACTTCTATTACAATACAGACTTTTTTCTTTCCTCTCTTTACTTAATAATAATTGAAAATGAATAATGGAAAGTTTAAAACCATTATTGCCTCATGACTACTCTGACTTGTCACTACATAATAACAGCTTTTATTACAAAATTTCTTTTAACAGTGATAAAAACTTAATACAATGAAAAATCATAATTATCTCTGCTTTCTGAATTCAATTTAGTAGGTGTATATTTATCAATTACCTCTATTGTTAAATTTATGCCAATTTTACGAAATCTTCCTCCGAATCCTTAGTATGCTGAAATGGATAAACCTGTGTATTCTTTGTTTGTAAAAGGTTATGTCTTCAAGCGAGCTTTATTATTTATGCCACATCTTTTATTCAAGAAAGCATTGAAATACCAGGTTATTGCTGTAGTTTATAAAAAATGATACCTGCAGTTGTATTAGAAAATTAAATTTGGGCCAACAATGGAGACAAATTATGTAGTTCGTATCAAAAGGTGGGCAGTATTTGAAAAATATCTGCATCTTACTTATGTAATGTATTTTAAAAATATTTCTGTAAGTGAGCAATGAAGCCAAAGGTTTTAGTACTAAATGAAAGGTAACTATCTGGAATTGGTATTTAACAGTAGAAGAATGTTGACTACTTTGATGTCAACATTATTTAACAACAGTTAAACGCATAAAGAATTTCAATTCATACTAGAGAAAAATGGTTTTCTTACTGTCAATACATTATATACGGTTGGTTGGTTGTTTGGTTTTACGGTGTACCAACCCTTTTCGGATCATTTAATGCCGAATTAAGTCATTTTGATAAAAGTTTCAAACAATTCAGTTTAGTATAAGTATATATTTTTTATTTACACACAGTTAAATGTCAAAACAGTTCTATTTCTAACAATTCAGTTTAGCGTAATTACTGTTGAGTTCTATTTGATCCATAGATAGGACCCTATCAGGTGCTGTCACACCAGGTCCAAGTGGACCTGGGAGCTATGACAATGAATGGGTACTCTGCATTCCCCAAAGCTCCAGCATTACAAGAGCCTCACCATCAGAATGTTTGATGTCATATCCAGGACACCCGTTGGGGGATTTTTACCTCTCTTCAGAGATGCATACAGTGTATTCTACTACCCCAGCCGACTGGGCCACGTTATGCATGGGAGACGCTCGTGAGGGAATGGTTATCGATGTTAGAAATCGAATTAGTGACCGATTTTAAATTCTGGGCGAGACTGTTTGCTTGGCCCATCGTGCTAAGACCCTCCGCAAAGGCATGAACCCAACTATTCTCCATTCCCTAGCTATGAGTAATTTGTCGGATAGACTGGGTTCTTTTGCGTTGGTTAGGCAACCAGTCTTTACTTCACTTAAAAATTTACCTTGTGTCACATCCTGTATGCAACATAGAGGATGGGTAAATATGCGCATTGGAATCCAGAGTTATTCTTTACAAAAATACAAAACAACAAGTCAAAAACTACAGGTTTTCCGGGGAGAAAAGATTAAAGAGGTAAATTAAATGCAGCACATTGATCAAATTGGAATGCTTGGCGCAAGGGAAGATATTTAGTTGAATAGTCATTCACCAAGGACCAATATTAAGATTTATATATCTGTAATATACTTACACCGAACTGAACAGAAGGAAAAACAAGATAAATCAATTTACCAATACAAGAACATTTAACATTTTACACACACACACACACACACACACACACACACACACACACACACACACACACACACACACACACACACATATCTATCTATCTATATATATATATTAGTGGTATTAAAAGAAACAATACAGGAATGTGTTCCAAAACATGAAAAATATACATATTTTTTCATGAACAAGAAGTGTATATAAAGGATACAAGAAAAGGATGATTAGGGAAAGCAATATTGCCACACGATAGGATCAAAGACAGCCTCTCTATTGTTTAAAGAACTGAGGCCAAAAGGGGTTGAGAAGGGATTCTGAAGTGTCATTTGGCACCCTAAGAGCCTGCAGTGGTTATGGAAATCATCTAAAGATGATTATCATTTATTTTATCCTTACAATCATATGAAAACAATCTAACCTGATTTTTCCCAAAGGCAATTAATGTTTACATTGAGTCTTGGTTTGCATTGTGTTATTTAACGTAAAATTAAAAAAAGATGTTATTAAAAAAAGGAGTATAGAAGTTCTGTTACTGTCTGTCTTTTGACAATTAACTCTCATAAATATGGCAGCTATTTTGATGCCACAATTTTATATATTGCTCCACTCCATACACACCCATTTTGATATGCAAAAAGATTATCACCCATATACACTAAAAGGGTGTTCCAAAATATAAAGCGGTACTGAAAGGTTCAAAGCCCAACCAAGAAGAGAATGACGTGTTTTTATAATTATTATAGAATGTTTTTGAGGGGTTAAAGACTCTTGGGAAACAATGTTCCAAGAATGTTAAATTCTGGAATCAATATGTTGAATAACGTATACGTCTCCTGGTTGTAGCTTATTTCATTTTGATCGAGCCCCGAACAATGAACCACAATGACTGTCACACTTTACAAACTGTTTATAGATATAAGTTAGTGGCCTATAATTTGAATGTTAATATATTATAGATTTCGACTAGGTACCAGTACCGGTTGTCAATGAAGGCCGAAGATATATTTTGAGAATTATTTGTTTACGAAAATACATTATCTTACACATGTTGAAAGTCAAGCAATTCTGTTTTGTTCACTTCGATGAACATTGTCTAAAATTCTCCTTACCAAGAGAGATCAAATTCATCTCAGTATTGGCTTTGGTTCTCGTCATTTTTTAGGGGTCTTTTTCTTTCTTTTTACTTTTTTTTTGCTATCATTGTAAGAGGTTGTTCTGGAAAATAATTAGAAATATCCATTAATATGCAAATGTAATTGCAATTAACATTATCAATGATAATATGAACCATTTATTTCTAATGAGAAGCAAGCTTATTTACATTTACAATCCTCAGTAATTATAGACAACAGATTCTTGTGGGCTTTTCTGTATTTTTCCGGTTAGGTAAATTTCTTAGCTTTTAAAGATTTATCAAAATGTTAAGAAAAATAGAAATCAGTTGGCAACCGAACTGAAAAATATATAAGATGCAAAAAATCTTTAAAATATCATTGACGTTCAGTTTTTACGAAACGACTTCTGCAATGATGCAGCTGAGACTCATTATGGTTGCGAAAGCAATCTTATATTTTGGACTAACATAGACTCTATGCCACAAAGTTTAATGTGTATCTTTACTATTTTATGGTACAAATTGAATCGAAAGATGGATCTATATTTCCTATAAATCTTTATTTTAAGTCTAGGCGCTGTTAAACATGCAAATTATTGTCTGTAAAAAAATGATCACAAATCTAACAAGCAACAGTTAAAATATACATGTACATTACAGAAATACGAGTGGCAAGCCAATAAGTTGTCAGAATGCCATGCCAAACTTTTCCCATTATTGTATCTCTCGGAGTGATGGAGATTGCTCAGTAGTGCCTATCTCTTCTCGAAATAACACAGCAGGTTGTATTGGGTTATGAAAACAATGACAAGTAAGATTTATTGTCATACTCTGTTGATGAGGCTTATATTATGCTGGCTGATTTCCCTGAAGAGTAGTAAGACCCCCTCCCTAAAAAGGTATCCTGGATATGACACCCAACTACAACCGGTAGTTCGGATCCTTTCGTGAGGTTTTGGGGAATATGAAATCGCCTCTGAATTCGCATTTACACATTAAGGGTTCCATCTATGGTGTCAAATTGATCTTTTTGAAAATAATTAGTATAAGACAGGGATATAGAAACCATATAACTGTGTGTATATTATCATCAGATACTTATAAATGAAATCATATAACTGCGGGCAAATTATCGGTATGAGATTAAAAAAAAAAGACTTGAAACTGTATGCAAACATGTGCTAATTAGTATTATTATTTGATAGCAACACGTGAAATAATATATCGGTGTGCATAATTTACATGAGGAGTTGCTTGAAGTAAAAAGCATAGCGAGATTTTTTAAATAAAAATATAGCGAGATTATTTATATAAAAGCATAGCGATATTATTTAGATTAACAACACTTTTAACTTTTAAAAGAATATCTTCTGAACAGAGAATCGTCTAAAAAGATTCATTTGAGTGTGCACAGAAATAAGAAGCAAACAGGTAAAGCTCTATGATATGACTGTTCCTCACTCACTATTAGAGATATATGCAATCACTGTTCGGTAATTATAAGAAACAGGTGTTATACTTTTCAGGTGATATCTGATGACGAATATGAAAACTTTGTTACCGATCACATAGAAGCAGCAGTTGGATGTACGAGGTACATACGATAAGTTTCCAGACTTTTTTCGTATGGGCACTTTTATTGATATTACACACATGAAACTCTAGTCCCCTTCGAAGTAATCTCCTCCGGCTGCAATGCACTTGTCGTACCTTTCCAGCAACTTCTGGAAGGCTCCATGGAAGTCCTCTTGTGTGAGCGAGTCAATGACCTTCGTCGCAGGCTCTTTCATCTCCTCAATTGTCTCATAACGACAGCCTCTGAGCTTAGGGAATAACCAAAAGTCACAGGGAGCAAGGTCTGGACAATAGAGAGGCTGAGGAACTGTCTTGATGCCCATCTTGGTCAAATAGTCAGTGACAAGGATGGAGTTGTTGACTGGTGTATTGTCTTGATGAAAATGCCACTGACCTGATTTGAAGAGTGTTGGCCTCTTCCGACGGAATCCCTTCCTGAACTCCCTTAAAACCTCAACATAGTAACCCTAACTCTTTGAACAATCAACTCTGGTGTATTGACTTCCTTACTCCTGCCACACATCTCATCATCCCTCACAGACTCCTCGCCTTCTTTGAATCTCTTATGTCACTCAAAAACTGATGCTCGATTAATGCAAGATGCTCTAAAAGCAGTCTGAAGCATTCCATACGTTTCTGTGGTATTTTCTTCCATGTTTAAAACAGAATTTTATTGCATATCGTTCTTCTCAAGTGTGAGATTGCATTTTTGAAATTCCCCAGCTGTGACAATCAGGCTTTAGTAGAGTGTATTCTAATTGCTGCTGTAGCTGTTAATTTGAACCTGAAATCATAAAAATTGGTCAGTCATCTCATAAGATGTAAAGCAATAACATACTGAATTTTCAAGAGTCTACGATAATTTTAAATGCTCATACGAAAAAAGTCTGGAAACTTATCGTATGCACCTCGTATACCAACCAAAAGCTAAACTCTCGATGTTGAAAGGAGGAGGCTTGGAAAAATGTAATAATTTTTTTAAAAACGCATCCTTACCCAAAAGAAGAAAGCCAAGAAACACCAATGTACAGAAATACAAGAACGCCCAGTAAGAACTATCATACCAAAAAGAACAAATAGAATACATTTAAGCTCAAATCAATAAAATTAGAAACTGTGTAGAAAATGAACAATCTTAATTCTCATGGCAAACAGTTGGTAGAGGAAAGAAAAGCACCTCGAAATCGAAAACTAAAAGCTTCCTGTCAAGAGGAAATACATTAGGAGGGTAAAGAACATTTTAAGGATATGCTTGGAAACACTCCTGAATACATAATTAAGCCAAGTGAAGAAATTATCAATGATCAGCTAAGCATTAAACTTGAGGCAGTTCTAAAAACAATTATAAGCAGAAAAGCTGCAGGAATTGATGAAATACCTTCTGAAGTGCAGAATACAAGGAAATTTGATTGCATTCTTCTTCGATTATGCAACTCCATGTAGAATCAAAACACACTAGAGAAAGGGGTGAAAGGCTGCATTCTCCCCTTTGTACAAAAAAGGTGACCTCAGAATCACTGAAAACGCTTTCTGTGATTGTTGTCAAGGTTCATTATGCCCTACTTCTAAATCGTATCCGACCGGAAGTTGAGAAAGTTATTAGGAAAACTCAGAACCATTTTCTGAGAAATCGATCAACAACTTCTTATTTTCTGAGTTGGTGCTAAGAATCTTGAGGCAACAATTTTGTTCGCAGATTTCTTTAAGGTATTTTATTCCATGCCCAGAGAAAAGATGGAGCAAATTCTATTAGCAAATGCTCTTACTACAGAAACCGCTACCGCTGTCATGTTGTTCAACAAAAATACGAAAGCAATTGTTCGCTGACCTGATGGTAACACTGATATCTTAGATATTGTCACCGGAGTCTTACAGAGATATACATTAGCACCATTTGCATTCATAATTTATCTAAATTACGTAGAACGTACGTCAATAGATCTAATAAGAGAAAATGGTTTAACTATAAAGAAAATACAAACCACAGACGATATCCTGCTGTAACTATTACTGATGCATTTTAAACAGAGGATCTGGCGCTTTTTGCAAATATACCTCTTTTAGCTGAATATCTGCTGCATAGCCTGGAGCATGTAGTAAAAAGCATTGGTCTCTACATAAAAGGAGATAAACCATGTTTTAATTAAGATGGTTCCATCTCTTCATTAAATTCCAAGCTTCAGAACATTAAGTTTATAAGTCCCCAAAATTCACTCTGAATTGTCCAGCAGGACACATAGCGTAACGGTTATAGGCATTGGTTCCCTAAGCTTCTAATGAGACAATCATCTAGAAGTTGCATGTTCAATCCTAACTGCAGGCGAGTAACAATACTGAAATACTTAACACTTGTACTCGGTTATGGCTAACGGAATCAGAACAGGCGACCCCTGTGGATTCAATAAAGGACGTAGTTCGAAGTTCCGTGAAGGTTCCCGAGTTCGACAAACACCTGAAGAAGGCCGTTGTGGAAATAATAAAGATGAAGACAATGGTCCGAAAACCCTTAATGATAAAAAAAATTCTGAAATTAGTTGACAAGATCACGTAACTAAGTAGCTATATCTCCTTTACTGAAAGGGATGTTAACTTAGCATAGATCAAGTGAGAACTGCTATTGAATGTTTCATGTGCATTTGGAAATTTTATCTCTCTGTTTGAATAAAATATGAATTCTTCCAAGTCGTAGCTGTGTCTATATTATTGTATGGTTGTACAACTTGGACTTTAACAAAACGTCTGTAGAAAAAGCTAGATGAGAATTACACAAGGATGTTGAGAGTTTTTTGGAACGAATCTGGGAAGCCTCATCCTAGAAAACTGTAGCTGTACAGCCACTTACTTCCCATCTCACAAACCATCCAAGGACGACGAGCAAGGCATACTAAGCAATGCTGGTAAAGTAAGGACAAACTCTGAAGCAACGTCCTCCTATGGACTCTAACCCATTGAAACACCAGTGTTGGCCGACCGGAAAAAACGTACATCTAGATCTTTACTAACATCTGATGTCACTTATAGCTCGTACGAAGAACAATGACTGATAAGGACAGATGACTAGAGAGAGTCAAGAGAATCCATGATGTCTGCATATCTTGATAATGTGAATGATAACTATGATGATGATGAGGGTTCTTTACAAATTATTACTTACTTGAAACCATACAATTGCTTGAAAAAATGATTTAAAAACTCCACAGGAATGGCATGCTTTAAAATCAACTAACTCACCATCACTGACTTGTTCTATAGATGTAATTCATTCCATAACTTCTCTATTCTTTAGAAAATAAAATCTATTGGACTATACAAGACACTGGCCATTTTACATAGACCGTTAATAAGTCGAATGTTTATTCTGATCGATTCAATGTTCAAATCATTTCCACCTGATAATGATCAAGTTTTTATTTTAGCATTTTATTCATAAGGAAATCTATTTTTGCTTAAAAAAAAATAACTTGATTATTTTCTCTTATTTTTGATGAGCCTATCAAACTGCTAAGTTTCTGTAATTTTCCAGTTTGTTTTAGATATTGTAAAATCACAACTATGTGTTAAACTAATGCATTTGGCTAACAACTGAATGATCTCTTTTCCTTTTGCGAGGTTAATTAAGTAGAGTCGACTGGGTTCATTAATCTGAAAAAGAGCGACCAGTCTTGAAAAAGGAAAATGAATTCAAAGATCCTACTAGTGCGTTAGCATGACTTGCCGCCATTATGTGGAAAAAAAACAGAGGTAGGAATCTTTAATGCAGATCGTTCTGGAAATTCCTGCAGTGACACAAATGCCAGGTTTTAAGGCACCGAGCATTTCACTTGGAAGAGGGACCACCTGCTGCATGGGCAACTGCAGGTCATTCATACTACTCTGCTCGGACCTGTGGTGGAATCAAGGCGTAGATCCATAGTCTCGCAAATGACTAATGTATATGATTGAATAATTGATTTATTTTAACGTTATGTTGATTCGTCTCGGGTTATTTAGAAACTACAGCTTAAATATTCGCATTTATCATATGTTAATAGTTTCATTTTTTTATGAAGTTGTTTCTTAAGAGTTTTTTTTCTTTTGCTCACGTGTTTTTCGAATACTAATGATTTTTAAACAGTTTTATTTGATTCATAAATGGCACTCAGACAGGTATTCCCATTCAGAATGAGAGTATTGACAATAAAGGGGCACTCCACACTCTCTGGGGCCTCACCATCAGATACAGTTTAGTGTCCTACTCAGGATACTCCTCTTTTCGTTGGGGATCTTACGCCTCAGCAGAAGATACAATTAGCGTATTCTAAGCCCTTCCAATAAGGCGACACAATATCGCGAAATGACATTATATATATATATATATATATATAGGGTTTTTCTTCAATCCAGTAAATCCGGAATACGGAACAATTCAGTCAGGACAAATAAATTATTCAAATTTACAATATTTCAATATTCCTGGTAAAGAGCAAATAATTGTTAATTTGTTGTTTTTGTCGCGAAGAGACCGGAACTAGCCTTACATGGGATAAGGCTGGTACATGGGTTAAATGACTTTCCTTTCTCCCTCTCCTTCCTTCCTCTTTCTCTTTGTCCTGTCTGGTTGTATTTTATTTTCTTGTTGAATCGGATGAAGTCCAGTTAAAATTCTCTTGGAGTTTTGATTCATACCAATGCTCTTAACAGGATGGAAATGAATTTATTATCCTAATGTGACCGAATATTAGGCTTTTTCTTGAAATGATATATACATTTATATATATATATATATATATATATGAGAGAGAGAGGGGGAGTGAGAGAGAGAGATAGAGAGAGAGAGAATTGATAACAAGGTCTTCCAAGTAGGAGAGATGTATTGAGAAACTAATTCATCACAATAGCGTTTCGGTTCTAATGAACCGTCATCAGGACTGGGAGAGATGATGTTAGTGATTTTAAATCAACGATGGATGTATGAAAAAGTCATAAATTTATATATATAAATTACTGATCATAAGAACTATATTTTTCAAAGCTGAACCCAAACACTCCTTAAGAATCGAACTTTAAAGACAAGACAAGCTAGCTCTTTGCCTGTCTATTCAAAAAGAGAATGATTCACCAACAGTTTAGCAAATTAAGCGGTATATAGTAGTGAGAAGTTCTTAAAAGACAATCATGATGTTGTAAATCTAAATAGTCGAGGATATCAGTCATTTGGTTCCAGGTATTGATGATTGATGAGAGTGATATTGGATATGGAGTGATACTGGAGAGTGATATATGTAAGGAATGTTTATATACCATCGTCCGTGTTCTGAATCCTGGAAATTTTAAGCGAAAAAAAAAGTACATACATTTTTTTTCTGCAAGGCAGGAAATATAACCCTTTACGTTGAAAAATAAAAATACAAAGATTTGCACCGAAAAAATATACATTGATATTTGGTCATCAAACAAAATAATGATGACGATAATCAGGAAATTATTTTTTATCGTATCAACTGAATTGGAAAGCTAAACGATTTTGACGAGTGAACAGGAGTCAAGTTCATCTCTATTAACATGCTGGAGTTTGTACATTTCTGTGTATTTACTAAACAGTTCTGCTACGGCTAGGATGTAACACAAGATCAATTTTTAAAAGGAGTAAAACTGGTTTGAATTCAGTTTTTCTTTTTCTATACTATTTGCCTAACAAGGCTAAAGAAGTCTACCTTATTATTTGCTCATAACTGGGTGTAGGGAGGAGATATGGATTCATGCTTTTGTCTAGGTCATAAACGCGAAGTGAAACACCAGCAGGTTCATGTAAGATTTGAGTACGGCTTGCCGATTCCATTTCCTACGATAATAACTGTAATGCTAAGTATGCATCGCGCATGCGTGTGAATGTGTGTGTGTGTGTGTGTGTGTGTGTGTGTGTGTGTGTGTGTGTGTGTGTGTGTCCAAAGAGAAAGGTCCAAGGATCTAAAATCTTAACACTGTACCAACACGCAATGTTCATATTTGTGATTATTTGAGGTCACTGAACATCATCAGATATCAGATGTAACTTCAGGTCAAATGAACTGAAATACAGACTTTTAACAAGTGCAAAAATATCTTTTGACTTCATGGGATAAGACCCAGCTACGATTTTTACATGGCCAGCTATATGTTGGATATTCACGAGTGATTAGTAAAGAAGAACTCTATATATTTTCAAAAGATAGACGACCGAGAAATATTGTATACAAAGAGAATTTCAAACGCTAATAAAGATTTTTATTTGCTTAAAATTTATTATTGTGAATTAATACCATGTTTATATTTCTGTATCCACAGAATCTTTAATGAAATTAGATTAACATTGAAATATTGTTCCATATTAAGTCATTACTGTTAATGGTATATATGACACTCATTGTTACTTAGAAGTAAAACATGAATTCATTTTCTTATATATGAATAATCAAAGTATTAATTAGTGGACAGATTGATTGATTTCTTTGTCCAACGGAAAATGAAGCACCTTGTGCAATTCAATGTCAAATCCATCCTCGCAGAAGGACAGTAGTGATATCATTTAACACATTGCTGGTGGAATTCGGGGGCTTATACCTATACCTAGAAAATTCATTCGAAAGCGAACGTAATATCACAAATATATTTTGAACTCACTTATTTCATGTGACAATCCAGTATGTTAGCCACAACGCAATGGGGAGGGACTCCACAATAAGTTAACAAATTAGAAAAATTCATTAGTTTTGATACACTAAAAATAGAACATTTAAAATTATTTCTTTATATTGCTTCTTATGATGATTGTACTACTGGCCGTCAGGGCTTGAAATACGCTAACGAAGGGTAAGACCCCCACACACACACACACATACACGAATGCTGGTAATGACACTTAACTGATTTGATGTTGAAACCAGTTCTGGAAGTACAGAGAGTGGGGAATTCTCTTTCTTTTCTATTACTACCAAGGCCACTTTGTAGACCCTCAAATGTCTTTTGTATTGTTCAGACCATCTTCAAAAATCATGCGGATTGATCGAACCATGTTTCTTTGTATTGATAGGAACATGTTCAAAAACCATTTTGATCGATAGGACCATGTTCAAAACTCGCTAGTGTCGATTATTTTGTATTGATAGAACCGTGTTCAAAAATTATTCATATTGATAGGACCATGTTCAAACGTCATTCGTATTGTTACGCTCCCATATGCCCAGCGGGCTTGCAGGTTCCTATCCGTTTCCACCAAGTCCACCAGTTGCACATACAGGTAGGCTGTGGATTGCCAACGCTATTTTATAATGACAGATATCACCAACCCCTAGCTGATCCACATTTTAAAGCCACTAGTTAAGTTGTAGATGAAATATTGAAATCAAACACAGCTAAGTGACCAGCTTTCCTTCCTCAAATACGAGGCCTTCGACAAATATAACATTTCAATAATAAAAGAATGACTCCGAACTGCCGTGTTGGTTTAATAAAATCAAAAATAGACATATTCTTTTATTGAACAAAACAATTCAGGCAAAAGATAGAAATGAGGAAATTGTTATTTACAGGATGGAAAAAAATCCAGTTTATCAACACAATAGATACAGTCCAACTACTCGAACTTCAGGTCCGGTAACGGAATATGAGTTCCCAGCTTTTTATCATTTAGGAAGTATTCCTTCTTCTTTTCCTCCCTTTTTCTTATCAGAGATCAACAAGTTATCAATTATATAGTCCAATGCAACAATATAAAGGAGGAAATTACTATAGAAAAGGGTGACAATAAAAGTTCTAAATCTCAACTTTCTGATTCGGTCACACCAGATTAACTCAAAAAGGTTTTTCAATGAGAGATATTCTTCTCCTCTCTGCCTTCTTCAATTCCCATCAACATGAATATAAAAACAAAGAAACATAAACCTATTTCAAATATAGTTTCACTTATTTGGGATTTCGAAGAATTGGCTTGCTTGACTTCTAGTCTTTTCTTTTCTCTTATTTCTTTCATTGTGGGCTCTCATAGTCGCGTTAATTAAAAAACACACGTCTTATTTCATATAAGACCAAAATTTGCCTAGATTTCCTTTTATTTCTTTTTTCGTGGACTGATCTTCGACTTTGGGTATTTTAACTAACGAGGTCCTCAGACCCCGGAGTATGAATTTATTCAAGGAGAAGTATTTTTCTTTCATTCCTCTCTGCTTCGCATGTTTCCCGTTCCAGGACCTTAGATATGAATATCTACCACATCCAAATTATAACGTCTTCTCCCTCTCGAGAATAAACCGCAACTTACTATTTTCCGTTGTTTCAAAAATGACCACGTGTTAGCTTTTTGGTGGGTTATTTCCTCGCCCCAATCATAGTCGCTGTCGGTGTCTCTACACTGACGCATACCTATTCAGTAGTGAGTGAGGTTCTCGCATGACCATTTCTACTTGTGTTAATAAAGAGAGTTAAAGAGAAACAGCGTTCCTATCACCTTGATCTTTTCTGCCCTGCCGACTACTGTCACTTCGCCTCAAAATCTTTGCTCGAGTTGTTTGTGTTTCCTCCTCACACCCATCCACATCATACCCATAGTGAATGCATGAGGGTGTTGTATTTCATAGTCACTGTATTTTTAGGATAATGTTCAAAAATCATTATACAAATGTACAACCTCATTCGAAAATAACCATGTTTTATTAGGACTATGTTCAAACATCATTCTTATTTATAGGACCGTGTTCAAAATTCATTTGCATCGATAGGACTATGTTCGAAATTCGTTCGAATGTATTGGACCATGTTCTATATTCAATCCTATTTAGAGGGCCATGTTAAAAAAACATTTGTATTGATAGGACTCTGGTCCAAAATCATTTGTTTTGATTGGACAACTTTAAAGAATCATTAGTATTGATAGGACCGTGTTCAAAATTTATTTGTATTGATAAGACCATTTTTCAAAATCAGACGTATTGAAGGGCCATCTTCAAAAATCATACGTATTGATAGGACCCTTATCAAACTTCATTTGTATTGCCAGGAAAATTTTCAAAAATCATTCGAATTTTTAGGACCTTGTTCAAAATTCATTTGTATTAAGAGGACCATATTCAAAAGTTATTTGTATTCATAGAAACATGTTTAAAATCACTCATATTGGTAAGACTATGTTAAAAAAATAATTTCATTGAAAGGACCATATTCAAAAACCATTCCTATTGATAAGACCATCGTCAAAAATCATTTGTTTTGATAGGACCGTATTCTAAAATGATTTGTATTGATAAGACCATATTAAAAAATCATTCATTTTGATAGAACCATGTTACAAAAATCAATTGTATTGATAGAACCATGTTAAAAATTATTCGTATTGGTAGAACTATGTTAAAAATCATTACGTTGATAGGACCATGTTAAAAAATCATTCGTATTTATAGGACCATATTATAAAATCCTTCTTATTGGTAGGACTATATTCATAATCATTTGTATTGATAGGACTATGTTCATAAAACCTTTCTGCTGATAGGACCATGTTCAAAATAATAAAAATAAATAGATAAATAAATAAATACAAAATTTCAAGAAACAACGATACAAAAAACCTAAATATGCAAATAAAATGAACATGATTCCCTACCCTCTTGGCATAACATCACTCAAGAGGGGTTAGCATGCCATTAAAATCTATCACTCATATGAACTGCATTTATGTGAATAATGAGAGTTTTTTTTAATCTTTAAATGTTTCGTATCCTATGTCAAAGATACTGTTAAGTGTTGAGTACTTTCTTTAGCAACGAACTGTAATATTATTCATAGCTTTATTGAAACTATAGAAAAATTTTATTTTTCGTTGGGCGAAAAATTTCTTTAAAATGGTTATTTTTTTAGGAAGAAAACACTATTGGCAAATATTCTTAATTTTTTCCATCAAGAGAGAGTTTAAAATGAAGGATATACGTTTCACCTGTAAAGGTGATTGATTACTAGAATTGGTGCAACCCAGTTGGGTGGACTGTAAAATACACTGATTGCACCTCCATAGAGGGATAAGACACTACATTGCATTTGCAATTACTCCCCGGCCCACCTTAACTCGAAGTGGTAGTACCTATTAGGGCCCCATATATGGGCCAAACAGAACTGTTTAATGATTGACTTGATTTGAAGCCATTTATGTTGATTAGAATTACGAGAGCTAAGCAATTTATCTGAGTGCAAATAAAACCTTTAATAGCAATACTTGAAACCATTTAACTGTGCGCAAACAATTAAGCTTGAGATCATTTTTACAATTTTCTTACGTAAAATCTATTCGTTTACAAATCATATTGTAATGTTGATGTGATAGATTTTGGGAATAATAACTTGAATCATAACTTGTATGAAAAGGTTTTTATTCTGCAAGACGTACAAGGATGTGTTAACAGGTATATTGCTAGCTAGTCGCGCTAAGAAGACGGTGTATTTATCTGATACCCCATCATGTAAGATATGACACAAGGCCGTTTTATAGTGGAGGCCTCGCACCGGTCGAAACCGATGCAAGGCAGGGACAAAAATTCGTGGCCTTGCCGGCAACGAACTTAGTCTAGCAAAACATATAAATCCTGTGGGACAGCCCCCTTGAGGTCAAGTGATCCCAGCCAACTTCACCTGGAGGGTGGGTCTTCCAACCACCCTCTCTAGGAAGACGAGGTATTTGTCTTTCTACCAAGTCAGAGTGTGGCACAAGACCTTTTTTTATGGGGGAAGCCGACCACGAATCAAAGTTCATGTATAAAAATACCGTGACACCGTCAGCATTACCCTAAAGGGGCCCCTCAGGCACCAGGCAATCAACCTAACCCTGCAAGCAAGTAAAGCTTCGAGGGACGGCTTCCTGAGGCCAAGGGTGTGTCGATCTCAGCCATTCGGTACAAATGCCAGGCGGCTTCGATCAAGTTCATACAGACCTCACTAGAACGGTGTGTCTTCCAACCGCCTTTGTTAGGATGAAGGCTAACACCATCAATGCTCGTATTAAAATAGAATCGTCCATTCAATACAAAGGGGTATCTTCGCTTCTCTACACCACATATATACTCATTATGTAGAAATAGGATTTAGCATTAAATAACTTACAAAGGTTGATATGCCATAAAACATAACCAACCAACCAACCAACCAACCAGGATTAGCAGTTTGATATTAAAAAATAATAGTCCATTCTATGTAAAGGTCTTTCATCTCTTCTCTACAACATATATATTTAATATGTATTAACAGCATTTTGCATTAAATAACCCACAAGGCTTTATATGCCCTAAAATTAACCAACCAAACAACCAGCCAGGATTAGCATTGATATTTTCATTCAGAGCAATAATTGAAAAAAAAAACATCGATGTAAAAAAAGAAAAAATGAAACAAAATATTTGTAACAGCTCCTGGCCAAATTTGAAAATATAAAAAGACCCACATGTATCCAGGATTGGTTTTCCTTGTTTTCCCGCAAATCAAATGGTCGGTCTGAAAATACCAGAATCCTCCATGCTGACCAGGAATAATTCAGCTGTCAAAGACAAACGTTAGATCCTCAACATCAAATCAAAATATCAGTCCCAAAATTTTAAGACGGTACTCAGATTTTATCCTTCATCGAAGTCAAGACTGACAAGCAAGCAATTAAATTGAATTCTAAAACATTTACGTTCTCTATCCATATACAGAAAGTAATATTCACACAACACAACTTTTGTAAATTATTGTTATTTACCAAAAATGATAGCTAAAAAGACTACGTCTGTTTCAGTCTAAGCTCCTGTTATTTGCTTTTTGTTTGCTTCTTTTATTTATCATTTATTTCAGCATTATCCTTTTTATCGAACGACCCGCTCCAATACAGGGTGGAACGATAAAATTGTTGCACCAGAAAAGACGACATGATTCCATTTCCGTTTAATGAAAACTGGTTTTCTTTTTTTGTTGCGAATCATCTACTAGTTGGCCAGTTGTGTACCAATCCCAAGAGCGATAAGAGCCTTTTATCATGTCTGAAAGAGACACAATGTTCAACGACCGAGATCGGAGATGCGCCGCTGTACAACTCATGCCCTCTACCGATCCAACTTATGACAACAGGACCATTGCCAGCACCCTCAAAATGCAAATCTGGATTGCCACGAATAACAGGGACGTTCCCAGGGTGATGAAAACAAAGTTTCCGGCTACGGTTATGGTCTTTGGTGTGGTTTCAAGTGAGGGCCACATCATGCCACCTCACATCTTCGAAGTCGGCTTGAAAGTCAACACCAAAGTGTACCTGGATATGCTGAAGGGTGTGGTGATCCCCCGGTGCAATCAGGTGGCCGGTGGCAGACCCTGGGTGTGGCAGCAGGACTCGGCGCCGGCCCACAAGTCCAAAGAGACCCAGGCTTGGCTTCAAAGGAGTGCTACAACTTTGTACCCTTCTCTCACTAGCCCCACCTCCTCTTCCGACCTGAACCCACTGAGCTACTTAGTTTGGTCATACGTCGAGAACATTACCAACATGACCTCCCATAACACCAAAGCCAACCTGATCGCCACCATCCGCCGAATATTCGCCGCGTTCCGCCGGCGCTTGTGGAAAAGGCATGCTCCCAGTTCCAGATCCGTATCGTGGCGGTGATTGAGGCTGAAGGGGGATACATTGAATAGATGTCAGCTCTACTACATAATCAAGTTACCTGAATTAATTTTTTCAATAAAAGTTTTAAAATAAAGTTGCAGTGTTGTTTTCTTTACGACGACAATTTTATCGTTCCACCCTGTATTAAGCTACATTTCTTTACAAACTCTTTACGCATAGTTCGTTGTAACATTTACCAACTTAACGTTTTTGGTTGATAGTAATAAAAATGAAAGAATTTGTGTAATCTTTTATGGACAGGTATACTTTTACAGTTTGAATTCTTTTAAAAAAATGTATATTGATAGGATTTGGGACTCTCCGAATTTACAACCTTTAAGTGTCTCCGTAAAAGACGTGTTGTATATGTAATTTCAACATGGCAAGGAAATGATTTTTCTTAGATATTTTAGAAAAAGAGTTATTTTCATGTAAATAATCATTCCCTTAAAATATTTTGCTTCTAATCTTTTTATTTTTTTATTTTTTTAGTCCGAGTATAACCAGGTAATTCTGTTAGTACGAATTCAATAATTCCCTAATTACCCTTCTCTGATGACTGATAATAGTTTTGTATGGTTCCAAATTATCTTGGATCAGAGATGAACTGCACTAAATGAAATCTATCTGAGCAGCGATTACTTGGTTTGAAATGTATGAATGAAAGAAGCCTCATAACGTCTATTCAAAATTGAAGCAAATAATAACACAGTATAGATATTCGAAACAAATATATGAATTTCCTTTTAGAGATATCACGTTTATTAACTGCAGGAATTCTATCTCCGAAAGAAATTATATATATATATATATATATATACATATATATATATATATATATATACTAATCTAATATCTACCAGTATTCACGGTATCGGAAAAAAACCAAAAAAACCCTGGTCAGGAACAAGAGATAAAAGTACCTCGAATCACCGCCCAGGGAAAAAGAAAAAAGTTTTTTGGGTAAAAAAGAAAGAAAAGGCCAACCTCGTCCGACTCCTTGAAATAAATCAAGGGGTACGCAGTCAGTGGTCAAAAGAAAACCAAAAAACCCTCCAGGAATGCAGCATTGCTATAATTACTAAAGTGCTCCACACAATACAATGGAGCCAATTATAGAATTAACTTAAATCGCGAGTCGAAAATCTTCTACTAAAGTTACACCTTAACGGATCATCAGGAAGCCTAATTTCGACTCTTTCGAAATTAGACTTCCTGATGATCCGTTAAGGTGAAACTTTAGTAGAAGATTTTCGACTCGCGGTTTAAGTTAATTCTATATATATATATATATATATATATATATATATATATATATATATATATATATATATATATATGTATATATATATATTCCATACAATTTTTTTCGGAAATATCATTTTTTTATTTAGCTATTTTTTACTGATATTCAGTTAATTTATTAGTATTTGGTTATTGCAATGAAGTTACTTAATATCAAATAGGATTATATAAGAACAAGGCACTCGACCTAAAATTTCACCCTCAGAAAACATATCTCCCCTCAAACGTACAAGTATCAGTTTGTCATAATGCCAATTTACTAGATTAAATTTTTGCCCTATTATCTTTCTGTTTAAGGAAATAATAAATAAGCAATTTCATCGAATATAACCACGTTGTTCGCGACATCGTAGCAAAGTTTGTTTGTTTGTTTTTGCTATTGCCGACAATAATGTTGATTGATATTACAGTTGTAGTTCATTACAGTTGTTGTGAATTCGAGTCTCATTGAGCCCCCCACACACACACACACACACTCTTACACCCTTGTACCTGACTTATCTAAATTTTGTAAATAGCTTCGTAGAGTAATGATTGTTTACTAAGCTTTGTTTGAGTTTGGCACAAGCCGCAAGAATAAGTCATTCAGTGATATCTTACTCACTGCTCAGTCATAACGATCTGCGAAACTTGAACAACTTCCCAACCTTAATGGGTCAACGTAGTTTAATATCTTATACGCTAAGCTTGTGGACCTTTAAAAATGTTTTTAATTCTCATTTTAATTCTCATTGAATGCCTTGCTCTTAGAACCTTATGCCAGCCACTAAACAATGACGATAATTTAAAAATATGACCACCGAGACGTTTTTAACAGCAGCATCTTTTGCTAATGATGATAATGATATCAAAACAAGTTAAAGGCTGAATATATTGAAAAGATCAACAAAGTGAAATAAATTATGAAGGAAAGACGTTTTTTTTATTATCTTTGGAGTTGCTAAGGACTTTTGAAGGTATTCATATGACTCTAGACCCCGGGCCGCCGCTAACCGAACATCGTGCAGTCGCGAATTTCGCTGATAAAGGTCTTCAGTGAGAAAATTACGCTTATATCGAGCTTCTACAGTCTGATTTAAATCCTGAGAGACTCAAATAACATAATTACTGCATGTTTTCTCAAAGTATATAGCAGGTTAACTGAGAAGTATAATTTTATTTTGCAATAGACACACATACTCGCCAATACTAGAACGAACACTCTAAAGAAACACATGTATACATAACACCAATACACAAAAATACTGGCATGAATCTTCTTGGGAGGAAATAAGTTGTTTATTTGTATTCAGAGTTTGTGGTGTTCAAAGCAAGGCTTTGGATTTGAAGCCTTGCCACTGAATTCAGTTTAGTTTCATACCGAAGACACTCTTTAAGGATAGAGAAGGTCTTACCATTCTGCAAGTGATTTAGTCGGTATATTCAAAGCGGAAGATATCTGCTTATTTATTACAAGCAGATATTTTCTGCAGCCCATTTACAAGATAATATAAAACAATACACCCTACCTAAAATTTCACCCTTGGAAATCATATATCTCTCAAACATACGAATATCTGCTTGTAAAAACGCCAATTAACTAGATTAAATTTTTGTCCAATTATCTTGCTGTTTTAGGAAAAATTGGGAGAAGCAATTTCATCGGAGTTGACCAACTTAATCGGAGCATATAAAGGACAGTGTTCAAAGGAAAGCAAAATCCTAAATACTGAATTCTGAATACTGAATTTCACGTACACATGATTTCCTTGCTTAAAAGCTGGACAAAACACATTCTTCTTTTTCCTTATTTGTAAGTTTCGTCCAGTTTTATCTCAGTAAAATATCAACCAAGTGGAATACTCAAAAACGGATCTAATTCCTTTTATCATTTATATAAAGTTATGTTCATGAATTTCGTGTGCCTCTTGGTTCAAAACTAAAAACTGAATACAGAATATTATTACGTTTTATTTTGAAAATGCAAAATATTTAATCCACTTAATGTTTAGACTTGGTTTGGATAATTCAACTTCATATAAACACTGCATGCGTTATTTAATTCCAAAATTTCATTCATTTTTAAATGTTTGATTATAAATCTTGATTTATCTAATACAAATATATTTATATATAATTATATGGTTTCAAGTATTTTTTCTAACACTAATAATTTTCAAACAGATTAGTTTGACCAATAAATGGGACTCCCATAGATAATACTACTCTGCGTAAGAGTGGATCTGGGAGTAAAGGAAACGATTTCGTATTCCAGAGCTTCAGAACTAGAATCTTATTTGTAGGGGTTTCTCTTGTGCTAGCGTTGCAGAAGATATCCATATATATATATATATATATATATATATATATATATATATATATGTGTGTGTGTGTGTGTGTGTGTGTGTGTGTGTGAGTGAGAGAGAGAGAGAGAGTGAGCGTGTGCGCGTGTGGTTCTCATTTGTTTAAACATAAATGAATTTATCATCTTCATCATACCTGCTGAAAGCACTCATTCACACAAATAAACAGAATCCGTTAATGACATCCACCATTCCTACACTCACACGCGCGCACACACACAGACACATTTATATATATATATATATATATATATATATATATATATATAGGAGCAGATCCATAATCACGTGAGATAGATGGAATGATGTCTCGCACACATACACACACTCAGATACATACACATATGATTTATCGAATTCCTTGACACATCATTATATAAAAATATTTCTTTTTCATGGCAGTTTTGGCAGTTTTGGGGTGGGTTGGGAATCGTTTGTTTATTTTGTTTTTTGAGAGATGGGGAGTAGGATATCAAAATATAACTTCATTATTTTACTTTCACTCTCATTTGCTCACACTTTCCTCTTTCCTATCTCTCTCTCTCTCTCTCTCTCTCTCTCTCTCTCTCTCTCTCTCTCTCTCTACCACACACACACACACACACACACATTTTCCACTCAGGTCTTCTGAAACTAAAATGACTAGATCACCTTTTTATCGATTCAAACTAACTCCTATGATTTCAAACAAAATGACCACTTTGAAGATTATAGAGTTGGATATAATTTTGAAAGGCGAAAATTAAGTTTTATAATCCTAATGGTTCTAATGAAGCAACGCTTATAAAAGCAAGGAAAAAAAAAGATCTAACTTACTTCTGAAGATGCCAGCGTTGTGAGCTTTCATTTTTCTTTTATTTTTCTACTAATAATCATTTACTTTGCGCTTTATTTTTTGTTTGGGTTGGGTTTTTTTAAAGATTTTTGACACCTCTTTCCCACGAAAAAATGCGATTAAATTTTTGTTTTTAGATCTTTCGCTTACTTTTTAGAAGAAAAATATGTCATGGACTGAAAAAAATTCTGAACTTAGTCAATCTAAAATAACTCGATGGTTAATTGCTTTCCAACATAAAAGTAGAAAACAAGTATTCTGTGACAAAATTTCTCAGTTTTATTAATGCTTCATTAACTACGATGCTGCTGCTGCTGTTGCTGCTGCTGATTATGATAATGATGATTTTGCCAATAACATTGAGCAATGCTTACTCGCACACAAAGCAAAGGCGATTAACAGCTCTGAAGTTGATAAGAAGTTTTAAAGAAGAGGTAGGTTTACCTTGGTTGCTTGACAAAGGACTTCTACTAATGATTGCTAGATGGTGACACCATAACAATGCCATAGACTGGCAAACCTTCACGAGTGAGTTCGATTCTCATTGGGTGCCCCATTCATGCGGCCTTGTGCAACATCTAAGCAAAAAAGCTTAGTAAATTACCACCATAACAATGCCATAGCAACATAGCTCAATATAAAAATGATGTAATACATTTTTTTCTCACATTATTGCATAAAAGCAAGGAACTATTTTTTTATATACAAGTTTCTGAGTTTCTTTTTTAGCCTGAGAGGTCGTTCAGATTAAATGAATTCCCTCGCAGCAGTTAGACACCTTGGTGTAACAGTGATGGTCCAAGGGCATCAGCTTCTCGTCATTATTAACAAATACTGGGTAAGAGTTCTGAGACGGAAACTTACTTACAGGAAGACAAAGGTGAGAGACATATCCCTGCTGAAGACTAGTCTTCATTGGCTCATTTACTATAGTTTTCAATCTTTCCTGGCATGAATCGAACAATCCCTGAAAGTTTGGTTAAAAAATAGAAGAGACTTACTGAGACAGATAGATGGGTGAACATTTGATGATGAATAACATTACATAATTCCCTCCATGCATCAATAACTGACCACTGAAAACCCCTTCCTTCCTTTCTAAAATCATTAGCAATGCCTTTACATAAAACATATAATTAAACTATTCTATCTGTAAGGCTTATATTAATTTCTGACCCCTGAAAATCCTTTTCTTAGTCATTTTCTTTGCATTTCAATACTAATCATTTACAGGGGAATTCCTTGTGGTGTAATGGCAAAAAGTCTGAGCTGTAGCCTCGAAGTAAGCGAGTTCGAACTCCCGTTGTGATATTACGTTCTCTTTCAGAATAATACCTTGCCCAGACTGCTTCTTTGCAGAGGGGTAAGACCCCCGCTAACGAGTGCCCAGGATATGACATTAAACAATCTGATGGTGAGGTTCCAGCAATGCATATAAAGCAATTAAGTCACGCTGAAAACACGAGATTCCGTTATATCACCGATGTGAAGCTTTGGGGAATGTGGAGTACCCCTTCATTGCCATCGCTCCCAGATCCACTCTGGCCCAGAGTGGTAGCACCTGATAAGGGTCCTATCTATGGGTTAAGTAGAACTAAATCGTGCTTCTTTCACAATACTGATTTTTGCATTTAAAGTGCGTATTTATGCTAAACTGAATTGTTTAAAATAGAACTGTTTTGACATTGGAAATGCATACTTGTGCTGAACTGAATTGCTCGAAACAGAACTGTTTAACATTTAACTCTGTGTATTGCCCTGTCAGCTGCGGCTGTAGATTACACTGACTGCGCAGGACACTGGTTAGGGTAGGGGGTACCCTAACGAGTGTCCTGCATATGACCCTAAACAATCTGATGGTGAGGTTCCAGCAGTGCTGGAGCTTTGGGGAATGCGGAGTACCCCTTTATTGCCATCTCTCCCAGGTCCACTCTGGCCCGGAGTGGTGGCATCTGATGGGGCCCTATATATGGGTTAAATGGAACTAACAGCATACTTATGCTAAAATTAATTGTTTGAGTAAACTGAATAGCTTGAAATAGAAATGTTTTTGACAATTAAACCGTACTTACATTTAAGCTGCGTGCTTATGCTTAACTGAATTATTTGAAATAGAACTGTTTTTCGGCATTAAAACTGTATTTACACATAACTGAATTGTTACGTATAACTGCTTGAATAGTTGGAAATGGAAATGTTTTTGACAATTAAACTGTGTACTAATGCTAAACTGAATTGTTTTAAATAGAACAGATTATTTACATAAAAATTGATTTGGCGTTAAATAACCTACAAACGTTGATATGCCATAAAACCCAACAAGCCAAACCAAACCAAACCAAACCAGAATAATACCATTGGGAAAGGTATTGAATCCCCTTATCCCCCTCACTATAGGTTAAATAGTATCTCTGCTGTTCGACAAGGTTATGTCTGGCATTTAATAACTCACGAAAGTTGATATGTCATTAAAAAACTCTTTTATTATGCATATAAAGGAATTAAGTCACGCTGAAAACACGAGATTCTGTTATATCACCGGATTGAAGCAACGATAAACTTGTTCACTACTTAAATTGGTCAACACATATGAGTAGCAGTTACTGAAAGCAACCTGAGAATTGTGTGCTGGTTTAAGCAAAGCTGAGTAAAGATCACTATCATCATTGAGTCATGCTGCTAGGACGGATTTCGCTGACTCTCTACATCCGTCACTATCAGCCATCGCTCCCAGTAGGTTTTTCAATCTACATCCTGTGTTCACACAGACCTATTGTAGGTAAGTTCTTGTTGGTCGGCCAACACTGGCACGTCCACATAAGAGGGTCCATCGAAGAACGTTACTTATGAGTTGAGTTCGTCCTTGTTTCTCCAGCAGTGTTTCGCATGTCTCGTTCGTCTTACTACGATGGTTTTAGAGATTAGAGGTAAGTGGTCGTACAAATGTTTTTTTTCTTAGTGAAATCGTTAGAAATACATTCCCTATATATATATATATATATCATCATCATCTTCATCATGATGTCGCACTATCAGCACTGATATTCCTGACCGTCTCTCGCCACATCTCCCTACCGTCCCTACTTCTCCGGCAGTGTCCTGCGTGTCTGGTTCGTCTAATTTTGATAGTTATTCGTGATGGGTGGTAGGTGGACGTATAGCTGCTGCTTTGTGGGGTGTTGTCTCCAGGACTTGTTCAATATTGCTTGCAGCATTCTTTTGTAATTGCCGTCAAGCTTTTCCTCCATCCGTTTAGTCAGCGTCCATATGGTGCATCCATATGGCAGTATCGCCACGATCGCTGCTTAGAAGAAACTGCGCTTCATTTTATCGGTCAGGTCTGACTTTCATATGACCGAAAGTCTATCGATAGCTGTTCATGCCTTTTCTAGTCGTGTGTTGATGTCTGTCTCGTTTGATGAGACACTGCTCCCCGGGTAGGTGAACTTGTCAACTATGCAAAGCTTTCTTAAACTTTTGACAGCCGATTGTCCCTTTCCTGCTAATCAGATGAATCTCAGTCAAAAAATTGTGATATTTTATTTTCATCATTAGCAATGCCTTTACGTTATAAGTACAGCTTAGAAGTATTAGAGCAAAACAAAAGTTTATTGCAATCGGTGATGCATTTATTTAGTCTTGTGTTTCTGGGTGCTAAATATTTGGAAAATGATTTTTAAGAGAATTAAATTATTCAATCAAAAAATAAGTAATTTCTTTTAAAATATTTTTTCAGGAGTGATAAAAAGGATTGAAAACTGGGAACTTTAATTGCTATTTGGAAGAGTTGTCGAAACTAGTGAGTAAATTTGATTCTCATTTTTTTTATGACGTCTACAATCTTAAGCCAAAAATAAAATAGAATTGAATTTAGAAAAAAGGAAATCAAATAATCATAAGTGGAGGTTTTTGTAGTTTTTATGAGCATTACCCAATCAAAAATACTGGTTATAATAATTTCAACAAACACGAAACTGTTTGTTGTTTTATTGGCTATAAACGCGTTTACATTAAAAAGCGCTGTCCATAAGTATTTAAACTAACTGACATTCTAACAAGTTAAATAAAAACAGGAGCATTATACCAGAAGAACCAAGTTTTTCCTGCATTTGTATACTTGGGTATTATTTAATCATGGTTTAATTATCTGGGAAATGATTTTAAAAAAAGTAAATTTTTCAGTGCAAAAGGTTTTCTGTGTTCCGCTGAAATGTTTTTCAGAAAAGATCATGAAAATTAAAAAAGCAAATTGACATCGTAATTTGGTATAGTTGCCATATTAGTCAGTTAATTTCGAGTTCTTTTCTCAAAAATAAATCTTTAAAGACCCCCGCAATATTAGGCTATAAAAGCAATTTTTCTACGTGTTCTAATAGCATAACCAGTACTTTCTTAAAGGATAACGTTTTTAATGGCTATAGAAAGTAATTCTCAGAAGTATTTGAACAAAAGCACTTGTCATTAATGTTTCTTTTATACTCCGCTATACATGTATTGACAGTTTAAACTGATTATGGTATTTTGATGTTCAAGTCTACTTGAGATATATAAGTAATAAAACAGGGAAGATGACTTTAGTTACAATTAAAATCGATTCAAGCAAATATTAAATTTAAGTGCCTTTTTCGACCGACTCTTCTTCAAGATCAATCGTCGGTAAAATGAAGAGAATGAGATTTTTAAAAGAAAAAGATCTTCAAATTGGAAGGTGACAAAATGTGTTTCAGCTATGTCCGTATAAATAGCCACGTCCAGGATTTGAAATCAGGTGAGGATACCATTTTCTACAATGATAATCGTTTGGCTAAGTGCGCCTCCGGCGTATATGTATGTATATGCATATAAGTGCGAGTACATCTGTATGAGTGAATGTAGGCATAGGCATAATGAATATGTGTGTATTTACATAGATGTGTGTATATTGTAGTTATGAAAAAATTAAAGAAAGAGATTTTAGCAAATTTCAATTGATAATGAAATATAAATACAGGGATTTCCTAATGTGGATGAAAGGGTTGGGGTTTTCCGATGCTAGTAACAAACTCAAGTCTTCGACTCTTGTATGTTTAGTAGTCAGTGGACAAGGATTTTATTTTTACGTATTTTACGAACTGGTCGTAAAACCAACTTGCATTTCCGAAAGTTAAGGCTCCATATATTCAAAGAAGCTGTCAAGAGTTGCACTGAGCAATGAAATTTCGAAAGACCAACATATGATGGACCATTTGGTATATTAAAATTCAAAAATAACATGCGACTTTGTTATTGGGAATACGAAAAAGTCTTTATTCAGACTGTCTACATTTTCATTGCAGTCCGATGCAAACACGAAGAGAGAGGAAGACCTTGTAATTTATGAACGTATCTCGCTTGAAGCTACAAAGAGGCACCCACCCACGACCTGACCGATTTGCACCAACGTCTAACCTAACTTATTTCTTTGGGTTTCAAAACTCAACTCCCCCTAAATCCAAAATTATCTTTTCTTATATAATATCTTTTTTAATCATTGCATAAGCCAGTTATATTAGAATACGTTTCCTTAACTTGTTTACCTTTAACGACATCCAGCCTCAACAATGATTTGAAAACGTGTCACCCCGGTGATCTACAAACATTCCGTCAAAGCTGACATCCCACCACACGTGCAAGAATTACACCATATGAACTTTTGTGATGAAGTGCACCGACACAAAAATATTTGTAACCAGTCTACAAATTCACCAAACTAAATAATGAAATAAATAATTTAATCAATTTTAGATAAAATAATAAAAATGATTTATTACTACCCTCATTATTTTACACATTTAGAGTTTGACCGTTGAACACAGAACACATTTAGCCCAAGTATGGGTAGTAAGCAAGAGTAGGAAATCTGGGGCTATAGCAGAATAAAGAGATGGCCATTCGACAGAATAGAATAGAAAAAAACTAAACCATCGCTTAAATGGTTTCAACCTAAGCCTGTGGCCGATAGTTTTAAAAAAACTCAATGTTGGGGAAGAAACATCGGCCAACCGGCAAAACATTTTTATTGTCTAAGATTGCAAGAAGCATTAAGGATATTGAGCTAGGAAGATCAAGATGAAACTGTTAATTTGGTTACTCTTCCCAATAATGATTATTTTAGTCCTTGTGAGTTTTCTCAAACCAGTTCTAATTGAGGGTTTTTACTGGAGTTTGCCAGCGAGTCTTCGCAGTTGTCTTGGACTCTTCTAAGTCTCCCAGCCGAATTTACTTTACCTGGTTTCAATTCAAATTTTGGTGAGGTTGCTTTCAATTTTTTCTCTAATATCGAGTTCATCCTGCATCTTTTCGATGTTTTGTGGGGACTGTTTCATGTCCTACAACATTTTTAGTTTTTATGTGCGATTTAAGTTATGTATTTGTTCAACCTTTCACTTTCTTTCTCTTCCATTCTGTAATCTGCTGTTAAGGCAAAATTCACTTAATGACAAGTTATTTTCTTCTCCTTAATTAATATTAGATTTTTTTACCTCGATTAGATGATCCATTTGTATTGTTATTATTATTTGACAACAAAAAAATTAATGTTCAATAGAAAGTCCTTGTGATATCATGGATTACATTGGAAGTTAATCATTAAAAGTTCTTGCAGAAGATCTAAGTTTTAAGACAATTTTTGTTGATAAGGAGTTTTGTAAAGTTATTATTGAATCACTTAAACTTGTTTGAAAGAAATCAAAAATTGCTTTTTATACTTAGAAAAGCATAAATTGGAGAATCGCGTAGGCAAGTCAAAGATAAACATGCGCAATTTGGCTGAAGTAAAAGAGAAAACCGGTTTTAAAGACATGAAAAGCAAAGCGTTCTTTATTTTAGAATTCTGATTGCTAATTCTTTCAAAGAAGGCTGGGCGGTCCAATTATAACAGGCAAATGTGTCCATACAATAAAAAGGACATTTCCGGTTAACGGGTCCGTTTACCAAAACTTGTCTCGTTCAACGATGATACTTGCATCGGAAAAATCAGGTCTAATATATATCGGTTTCAGTTAACTTGAACTACGTGAATTATTCAAAAAACGTAAATGATAATTGTAAAAAGCATTTCAAAGAAACTTAAACACGTAAGAATTTTTTTAAAAATTGATTCAACGTAAACTCCAAATTTTTAAAAAGTTCAGTCTATTTAAACAAAACAAAAAATAGTCAGAATTCTAAAACAATGAGTCTCACCGCTGCAAATATGAATCTGGCATTTAAAAAAGAGTATTCTATATTCATATGTAAAGGTATACATTCGTAAGGCCAGAGGGTTAATGGCATGAAAATGGAATCAGCAAGACGAGTTCAATTTCTGGTTGAAACAGTTTGTGCTCACTTTGCACGAACGCCCTTAATTTATTGATTGATTTTAACAATATGTCAACCCAGCTAGGGTTATTGTATGCCAAGAGGTTTGGGAATCGCGTTCATTGAACTTTTACTGTTTTGTGTATTTGTTTCTTAAGAATTTTGTATACAGTCTTATTGTATACTGATAATTTTCATATAGATCTATTTCCCACATAAATGGGACATCGAGAGGTACTATTACATATCTCTTGATACAGTTTAATGTCATAACTAGAACACATTTGGTTGGAGTACGCCTCTTCAGGTGTTATAATCAGCGTACTCTAAGCCCCACCCAAAGGGCGAAATATCATACGAATCCATATTTTCACCGCATCCCCCAACTCATAAAATATCAGGGCAATCTATTTCTTTCGTATTGACTGGCAGCCATTATATGGTGAAGGATAACTGTAAATCTAAAATGAGGTGAAGTATGTTGGGCTTGAAATTCCGTCCCATGAATTTTACTTGTAAAGGTGGTTAGCGCATAAACTAAAAAAACCTATCATATTAAGTTTTCAGGACGGAAATTCGTGAATGTATTAATCATACAGTTAAACAATGTAGATTATGTTCATACATTTAAGATATATAGGGAATTATCACATTTAAGCGATATAGGACATAGTAATACATTTAAATCATGTAAGAAATGTTCATACCTTTAAGCTATGTAGTATATTGTCATATATTCAAGCGATTGGGGAGACGCTAAGAGTGTAATAGTAATTGTCGTAGGAAATGGACAGGGAGACTTAATTTCACGTCTTGGACGACATCGTTTGCAATTTCACATAGCCCTAATACTCTTGAGAAAAACATGCTTCCTACTATTTTCCTCCTGCTGTGGGTAAATTGTAAGGCAGACTGAATTTTGCTATTGCAACCAGTCTAGAAGTGTAATATAATGACCGAGGGATTTCGTTTTATATATCTTGCCTTTGGGTTTAGTTAGGCTGAGAACCTTTCGGTTCAGCACATGGATTAGTTAGGTGCAAACTTGAGCATTGGTGTTGACGTGAGCGCGGGGAGGATGTGTCGTTCACAGATGTCAAAATAAAAATCCCAGATAGGGGGTTGTGAATGACGTCATGCACCGGAAGCGCGCGCGGAGGATTTTGGGGATTTTGAAAAAAGTATGTTGAATTGAGAACTAGACTCCGAACGGGAAGGGTCGACTTTCTGGGCTCGCTGAGGCCAGACGAATTTGTGCTCTACGGGCGCCACACGTGACGGGGGGGGGCAGATGGAAAAGTCATCATAGAAAGATTGTGCATCTCTCATCTTTATGTCGAAACCTTTAATTCAAAGGTAATAAAGGGTTTCGTACCTGAACTAAGAAGTCGTTAAGTGTTTTTCGTTTTTTGGGATTCCTATGTTCTATGTATATATGTTATGAACATTCTATGTATGTTTCGAATATGCATGTATGGGTATGTTACAGAAGGAAAACTATAAATTTCATACTAAATAAAACTCTGCATAAAAAATTGACCTTGTGTCACATCCAGCTTTTTTATATGAAAGTGAAATCTTCGGTTTAACTCATAAAATCTGTATATTTTTATCCGATCTTATGTAAAGTCTGTCTGCTTAGTGAAACTTATCTTGTGCTTATTTTCAGTCTAAACTATCATTTCACGTTACTCTCACGAGCTAGGTTCTGCCTCCTGTATATTTTTATTATCTCTTCTTTAGATGTGGTTCCACATCTGTTATGTTAGTTGGTTGGTTGGCTGGGTTTTCTAACATATCAACTTTGTTATTTAATGCCATATCCTCTTCATACCTATGTATTAGATATTTGAAATGCAGAGTTTGTAGATTACATGTTTAAACGAGTCAGAGCTCATTTGTTAGTACACAGATAAAGGGTTTCAAGTATTGCTATCAAACATTAATAATTCTACATAATTTTAATTGTTTGTTTGCACACAGTTAAATAGTTTTAAGCATTGATATTTTACACGAATAATTCTAATTAGTATTTATCATTTGTTTGCGCACGGTTAAATGTTTTTAAGTGTTGTTATCAAACACTAATAATTATACTCAATATTAATTATTTGCTTGCACGCAGTTAAGTAGTTTCAAGCGTTGCTATTTGACATTAACAACTTAATTTAACATTAGTCATTTTTTACACACATTTAAAGGGTTAAACACTTCTATTTGTCGCATAGATGGGATCCTAGTAGATACTAGCTCAGCGGGTCAGAGAGGATTAGAGAGTAATGGCAATGAAGGGGTACTTCATATTCCCCGAAACTCCACGTCGAAGCCACATCATCGCATACAGTTCAGTGTCATAGGACATTCTTCAGTTAGATTTTCCTTTCTACTTTTTATGTACGGTAATGATTTTACATAAAGTCTTGTTTCATATTCGTGTATTTGACTGTTTCAAAATGGAAAAAAAGATCATATGTTGCTGACCCGATTCTATCAGGGGTTTTGATAAAGCTGTTGCAAGATTAGGACGTACTTTGACAAAATAAGAACTGACTAAATAAAAAAGAAACCCATCTTCAGTGAGGGTGTTAGAGGAACAGTTATACACACACACATATGTATATATATATATACATATATATGACACAAAGCCTGAAAATTGGAGGAAAGACTCGTCTTCACTATCCTATCATTAATTTAATTAGTTCCATTCACTGACCCAGACAAGCTATTTTCTTTACACCATAACATCACATGTATTCAAACGTTCTTTTCAACAACAGTCACTAAAATACGCGATTTACTCCACAAGATCCCACAATTATTCCATACGTACACATATTGTGAGGTTGAGAGAATGATTGAAATTTTATTAACAAAAATAAATCCCCGATGATGTGGAAATGAGAAAATACGATAAATATATTTACAATTTAAAAAAAAATTGAAATAATTATTTGTACAAACCCCATCCCCATGAGCTGAAATGTCAGAAGAAAACAGTTAAACAGTTGAAATAGAAATAATTAAAAAAAAAAAACATACACACCCACACACACGCACACGCGCGTGCACGCAGGCACACTCGAACTTTATTACCTTTCAGAAGAAAACAAAAACTGAAAAAGCAATGGCCACTAAAAAATAAAACCAAGACAATCTGCTTCCATAAACTCGTAAGGTTATTTTTTCAACAAAAATCTCGTCTGGTTTGGTTGGTTTGTCTTTTCAGGAATGCAACATTCTTTAATTAAACAGCAAATTTCACAGAGAATTCGAGATCAACACTTTTCACCCGGTACAAGGAAGCAACATTCACCGAATTCTTTGACACTCAGCCCTGATCTTCACCTTCAGCTGATGCTTGAAGAATACGACCAGAGTCAAAGTTCGAGAAAAACTGACAGACGTGAAATCCTTTCTGTCACGTCGTCCAAATCATATGATTCATAATGCTGAAAAGACAGTGTAACACTTTTAGTGTCTCTTCCTATCGAGCGAGAGAATCGCATTTGCTACTGTCAAAACTCGTTTAGAGAACAAAAAGAATATCCCAGAGTGGTAGAATCTGTTATGATCTCATCTATGGGTCAAGTTAAAACTGTGCAACCATTTACCAAGGTTGCTTGGTTGGTTGCCTTTAATGCGTATCAATCCTTTTCGGGTCATTTAATACCGAATCAAATTTTAAACAATTCAATTTAGTATAAGTATAGTTTTGTTTTAAAAAAAACAGCTAAATGTCAAAACAGTTCTATTTCAAACAATTCAGTTTACCATAAGTACATAGTTTAGTTTTATTTAAAAACAGTTCTATTTCAAACAGTTCAGTTTAGCATAAGCTCACAATATAGTTCTATTTGACCCCTAAATAGGGACCCTATCAGGTATTACCACCAGAGTAGTCCTGGGAGCAATGGCAATGAAGGGGTACTCTACATTCCCCAAAGCTTCAGCATAACTGAAATCTCACCATCAGATTGTTTAGTGCCGTATCCATGATAGTCGTTGGGAGGGATCTTACCCTCCTGCAGAGAAGCAGTCAGTGTATTCTACAACCCCAGCTGACTAGGCAACGATTACCAAGGATTATTATTATTATTATTATTATTATTATTATTATTTATTTGAAACCATACAGCTGTGTGATCGAATTTCATGGGAATACTTGATAAATAGAACTATTTGTGTTAAATAGCAAAACTTGAAATCATTTGTGTACAAACAAATGAGCTCTAACTCGTTTAACGATAATGTCACCAACTTTTCTCTTAAAAATCATTTATTCATATGTGTGTGCAAGTGCACGTTTGTTTGTATGAACAGGATTTGGTATTAAATAACCCACAAGGATTAATGAGCTCTAAACACCAAAACATCGAACAATCAAAGAAAGAAAGACACAAAAAAAAACTTTCCTTGGAGCATATGAACTGGGGATTCTTCAATTAGCTTACACAACGCGCCATGAAAGAAGGCATGTTCGATAGACTAATTCTAAACGACTCCATCGGACGCATCCTCACGAAATTGCAAGTCCTTCTGCAAACAGCCTCCTGTCTACCCAGAAAGCATAAGGTGTCAATAGAGCAAGTGGCCATATGAATTGCAGATTTCCTCAATGAAGATTGACGGGACCATTCCAAGTTTAATAACGCAAAACAGCAAAAGCCAGATAACTATAGCTTGTTTTTTGCCTTTATTCTTTTTAGCGTTTACTTAAAACATTTCTTATCTCTCCTTCACTTTTATTGTCTATTGATCTATATTGTTATTCAACCAAATCAAATTTCGCTGTCTACGAGCAAGTATAAGCCACTAGTTTCACGGCGGAAAAATTAAAGTTTTATGTTCTAATCGAAAGATGTAACTTCATAGTTCAAGAGTGTCAACGTTTGAACAAGAAGAAAATGCAGGTAAGCTGATTTTTTTTTCGAAACAAATCCTCGATATAACAATAACCAATAATTTTGATATGGCGTTCAAGATGGCCAACCACATCCTTTAAATTACGCATTGCACGTCCTTTATTTATCTTCGACAACGTTTATCAACGGTTTTTGTCGTATCAGGCTGGTTTACTCGATAATATCAACATTTTACAACAATATGACAACTGGAAAGATAGTGTCTCAGACAACCAATAGATAAATCCTTTAAAATTCTTATCACTCCTGCGTTATTCATGACAGCCAAATTCTTTGGATTCTATCTTGTATCGAATGTCCTTAATCTTCTCTATGCTGAAGAATAAAAGTTCGTTTGCTTGTTTCTTTGTCCGCTATTAAAATTAAATTAGTTGCATGTAGACTATCTCTGTCATTATCATTAATGGTGAATGTTCACGAGTAAGTTATTAATTTTATTAATATTTACATTCAAGTTCATCAAGGATCGGTAAAAAAAAATATCGGACTTTGCATACAAACCATGATAAAACTAAATTTTCATTTCGTTCCAGAGATTCGAAGCTAGGATTTAAATATTCAAAATGTTTTAAAACAGATAAAAGATTAATATCAATCAAACTAATGAATAAGTCTTTCTTTATTCTTTTATTTACTCAAATATTTTTGTAGGATAAATATATATTTTAATAAATGTCTCCTTTCTTTAAAAAATGCCTGTGTTTTGGTTTCATCGTCTTTTTTAATATCATAAAATGATTAATTTTTTAATTTATATCATAAAATGATTACTTTTCTCTGCTCACAAAAACGTTCGGCGCAATAAAAATTGAGTTAAAAGATTTTTTTAAAAAATCAATACCTCACAAAATGCATGCTATTCGTAAATAATTCAAAATTCTGAATTAAATACTACTGCCACTGCTGCTGCTGATGATGATGATGATTACATTCAACACGTTAAGATCTTTTTATCTTTTTAAAATTAATTGAATTTTTAAAATAACTTAATTATTTATAAAATTTAATTATTCTTAAATGAAAAAATAATTTAATGAAAAGCGTATGTATATTTTTTATTATTTATTTATTAAATTGAAAAGGCGAAAACATGATTCTTTTGCTTAAGTTAAAAATTAAAAAGGTTGACACAAAAAAAGAATTTTTCTTTTTATTTCATTTTACTTCGTTATGCATGTCCATTTCAAATATTTACACAAAATATTCTATTTTGCTCTTGTCATTTTAATTAATTAACTGTGAATAAAAGTGATATGAATTAATACACCACAAATATCCTCCGAATAACCAAAGTTTCAGAATTTAACTTCTGAACACTTTTTATTAATAAAAATATTCATATGTCGATATTCATAAATTCCTTTGTCATTTAACAATAATAAAACTACGAATAAAAAATATTCAATATTTTTTTAAAATTCCTGCGTCAGGGAAATCATAACGATCGATCTAAAAGGTACAAAAGCTGATGAGATTCATACTTGGATCAAATCATCCCGCCTATAACAGCATGTTTCTATAAACATGAGAATCAGGCTTTCTGGAAATCAACTATCACCATTTTGACCAAAATCTGTTAAAACTTAGTTAAGGATATGTAACGCTTGATATCAAAGGAACATTTAATTCAGCTCGATTAGGCACATTGGTTTGATCAGATCAAAACTTGGAATCGTAGGTATTTCCTAATTTTCTGCATTATTAACAGAATTAAAAGCGGTTATGTGAAAGGAGTTGTGCTGGTACCCAATAATTCTGCTGTAAATGAAGGGAATTATATTCAGCAGGCTATTCCAAGAGATTCTCATATTAATAAATCTATTGAAACTTTTTGATCAAAATGAGATGATTAACTGCTTTTCTGAGTTTCTTAATTCATTGGAAAACCAAGACTCTCTTTGTAAATACTTGAACGGAAAATTGGAGCTCTAATAATGTTGCTATGAAATTCGGATCGGCTTCGACTTTGCAGTTGTAACAGACATGTGATCAAAGGATTGATGCTACATGTTATTGAAGCCATTATTCTTATAGGTTGTGGCAATGGAAATGAATTTCTCTTATGCCATCAGCAATATGATTTCGTTTAAGAGATTGCAGTTTCCCATTCAACGTAGCTTTGCTACGTCTATTGATAAGTCAGAAGTTCAAATATTGTCTATAGAAATATTGCCTTTAGAAGCCCTTTTTCTCATGGACAGTTATACGTAGATTGCTCAAGTGTTAGAAGTCCCAATTATATTTTATTTATACACCTTCTGGAAAAACAAAGAATGTTGTATACACTGAAATACTCAGATAATGTACTGTAAGAGTTTTCACTCCCTGTGATAACTGTTTTTCAAGTATGAAAAAATACATATTATAATGACTTTTCTATTTCGTATTTTGTCATTTTTTATTGTCAACAGTTTTCTTATTGTGAGAATTGCTAACTCCTGCTAAGTTTCAACATTCAACAAGTGTAGAGCTTCTGTGAAAGTTTAATGGTTTATACATTTTAAGTTGGCAATGAAGAAATGACATAACATTTAGATTGAAGATCCCTCATAAAATCACATTGTTTTTATGTTCTTCAAATATTGTGAATGTGATATTTCAACATCGTGATCAAACTGATAACATAGAATAATTTTGCTACAATTTCATGGACAATGCCTTTTTGAAATTAGCGATGTAAAATTGACTGATCATTTAATTAACAAATCAGAAAGCATGTTTTATCAAATTGCAAAAATTCCAGTAAAAAACAAGTCTTCCAGTTAACTTCAAATCTGGGATCATCAAATTTCAACATTTTCCTGAAACGGAAAATGACAAGAAATACATTCGTGGTAATCTTGAATTTGTAAATTAGCATTGCAGAAATAACTAATAATTTGATTTTAAAATCCCTGTTAAAATACCAGTGTTTCCATTAAACTGAAATATTGTGATTATTAAATTTCAACAGTTTGATGAATTAATTAATAATTATTAAATAGATTTGTGGCAATTGCGAATTTATACGTTGTCATCGCAGAAAATTGGTTAAAAAACAGTCTTACCATTAAATATTGTGATTGTGAAATTTCAACATCGTGATGAAACTTAAATTGACATAAATACTAGTTTTCGCTGTTTCTTGGATTGTTGTATTTTACGATGCAAAAAAGACATTATTTAATTTAGAACTTTCTATTAAAATTACAGGGTTTTCATCAAATTGAAATGTTGTGATTTGGGAAATTTCGGTATTTTGAATGATCTCAATAAAAAAAATAGATAAAATTGTCACAATCTTGAATTTTTAACTTGACAATTTCAAATGAACTCATTCTTTAGTTGAAAGATCCCTTTTAAGAGAACGTCACTTATGATTTTATCTTAACTTTTTCAGCAGTCTCCAGCATGTTCATCTTACTCGAATGGTTTGTGAAATAAGAGCTAAGTGACTACATAGTTGCTATTTAGTAAGGTGCTTCTTCCTGAATTTGTTCAAAATAACAGAAATCATCCTTGAGTTGTTTTCATGTAGTTTTTCCTCTCGTAGCTTTTGGTTAAAATCCAGGTGGTCCAACAGCTACGGCTTCAGAGAATTCCCGTTTTATTTTATCAAACACATCGGATCATCATATGATCGCAATCTCTCTGTAGCATCCCATGCTTTTCCTATGCTTATATTAATATGACTTTCTGTTGATGAGACATTTCTGCCCGGGTATGTGAACTAGTCTACTAATTTCAGAGGCTTGCTATTTAATGTAGAGATAGCTCTATGTTGTTTAAAGCACACTATCTTATCTTAGTTCACGTAGAGGACAATACATCTTGCTGTCTGTTCCAGTCCATGTAGTGAATATTTGAATTGGACAGGAGTATTTTCGAGAAGTGCTAGATCATCTGCATAGTTTGTATACCACATAGGGCCTATGGAATGTCGTCGAATAATTGCCTTTTTAGAGTGAAACTACTTTCCGAACGTAGATCTAATGAAAGAAAATACTTCCTTATTAGTAACGTGTAAATAAACAAATCCGCATTGCTGTGGTATTTTTCGCGCAAGGACGTATTACTATGCAACTAAAATCGTCATACTAACTACTTTAGTGGTAAAAATCGTAAATAAAAAATCTTTAATCATTTTTAACATATTTAACACCTGTGCAATGCCAGTTAAATCCTCTAGTATCCGAATAGAGGTATACCTCAGTCTGTTTACAAGAAAGTTTTAATTTTTAAGATTGTGCTCATACATAGCTACAAAACAAATCATTATGCGACCAATTACTCATTTATTATTTATCGTAGACAAATATTTTTCAAGAATTTTCAATAGTCTCTGATGCATTTGACCTGGTACTAAAAGTCTGCTCTGTCTAACTTCGAGAAACATAATATTCAAAATGGCGTCTAAAACGCCTGCCATGACTCATTTATTTCTTTTATCTGAGACAAGATTCTGCAATGGTATTTTGTATTATCAGCTGTGCTTAAAAACATAATCAAGTTCAACCACAGTCTGACCATTTAAAATATTAAATTTTCAAGATGGCATCCGAGACATATTTTTAATCCTTTTTTTTTTTTGTGCTAGTTTTAATGCTTTAAAAAATGCAGTTAGTCTGATTGTATTTTTGAATCGTTCTCTCTGATAGTGAGGAATTAAGAGTCCTCTGGTTTTCTCTTGTTTTCTTTTTTCATGACTAACATTAAAAATAGCTGTATTTTTTAAAAATAAAAATGAGATTTTTACCTCCCAAATTTATGTATTTGAATTACATCCTGATCGAAGGTCTTTTCTAGGGATAAACTTTGTAGATCTACGGCGGTAAAACCTTTTTTCCCTTATTTGTATAAGAAAAAGGTCTACGCAGTATATTTCATTTAAATTTTAATTTATTTGCTAAGACTACTTTTAAAAACACATAGCACATGTGTATTAACCCCAATCCCTGACCAACAGAGAAAATACAACAAAAGGTGAATGTTAAGCAGAATACAGTTGGTTTGTATTCAGTTTTCTTATTCCAAAACAAGTTGCTGTACCATGGCTAAAACGCCAGTCTGACCAACTATCTACCAATGGTTGGAGGAAAAGAGATGGAATCATGCCTTTCCGAAGAACAGCCTCTTCTTGGATTTGATGTTGGTTGGCAAAATTCTTTCCTAGAACGTCACCTACACATGAAAGAGTTCGAAGGAAATTTCCTGAAGGTTAAAGATTACGATAAAAGATACCCGAAGGAAGCTGGAGAGTAATGCAGTCGAAACATTGAGAATCTTACAACCAAAATGAAGAGAATAGTTCGAATCATGTAAATAGCGTAATCGATCGCATTCATCTTTATTGCTTCGCATTTAAAAGAAAACCTTCCTCTACTTAAACAATTTCTCAGTCTTGAAATACATTGCTTTTATGTAATTTTAGAAGTGGGATCCTCTTTATAATATAGATTCCATGTCGAAACGATCTCTGACTTTCTATTATGTACATACGCAATTTACCTTTCCTTGTTTTATTTTTATTATTCCCTAAGTGGAGAGGGAGGAGGAATAGGAAGAGGAGGAAGCAGAAGAAGAAAATTTCTAATAGTAGGAGTGAAAGAAAACCATTAGGAGTTAAGTTTTTTTTTATATTTTGTGCTCCATTTCAACGATATTAGGAAATAAAAGCAAGGGAAAAATAACGAGTATACATGAGTGTCGGAATTCAATAAGCTCGTTTTAACCGCGATGGTTTATGTGTAAGGGGTCAATGCAACTTTCGGCCAGCTGTTTGCGAAAGCGGAAAGATGCGCTAAGTGTCCCGCGCTGGGGCCGGTGACTTTGGTGAGCAAGGAGACAAGGCCTGAACTCGTCTACATCACGTTGGGAATTTCCGTCATTCTGGTGCTTGTCGCAGCGCTGGTGGGGCCGTTCTTTATTGACAGGACTGTTTACCGATCGACGTTCGAATCTTACGCAGAGCGTGCGCTCGGGCACAAGGTCACTGTGCTCGGGGAAGGCTGATCTGCGGCTTTTGCCCGCGCCGTCGCTCAGTTTTTCCGATGTGCGCGTCGGGGAAGCCGAGGATCCGCTGCTCGTCGTGTCGCAATTCAACGTCCGCATCGAGTTGCCGCCTCTGCTGAAAGGGGAAATCCGGGTCATCGACATGGAGCTGGACCGGCCTCATCTGGCCCTTTCGCTTGATGAAAGCGGCAGGCTGGACTGGCTGACCGCCCGCACGTCCGATGGCGCTCTCGCCAATCTTCCACCCGAAGACGTTGCGTTTGAAAAGATCACCATACGCGACGGTGCGCTTTCCATCGTCGATGCCCGTCTGGCGAGACCCACCGGATCGACGATGGCAATCTTGCCGTCAGTGCCCGTTCCCTTGCCGGGCCATTCAAGGCTACCGGAAGTCTGACGCTTGAGGGCTCGCCCTACCAACCTGTCTATCGCGACGGGCCGTGCGCAAGAGGATCTCGGGATCCGGATCAAGGGCGAACTGACGCCGACAGACTGGGCGGTGAACTTCGCCTTCGACGGGATGCTGCAACAGACCGATGCAGCTCCGGCGTTCGACGGCACCTTCAACATCGCTTCCATTGTGCTCGATGAAGACACCGGCAGGAGCTGGGCGTCCGAAGGCCGCTTCACGGCTGACATCGCCGAGGTTGCGGTGCCGGAGTTCGAATTCAGGTACGGACCGGAGTGACAGGCGCCTCAGTGTCAGCGGCAGTGCCGATCTGGTCTACGCCGGTGACAAGCGATTTGAAGTCCGGCACGGTCAAAGCAGGTTGATCTTGACCGTCTTCTTGGCGGTGGTCCGCAGGCTCCTGTTGAGATCAATTCCGCAGGCGGGCAACTGATTTCCGCTCTGCGTGCCGTACCCTTGCCCCCCATAGACGGTGCGATTTCACTCGATGTGCCGGCGGTTGTTGCCGGTGGCGGGATAATCCAGAATGTCCGTCTCGACCTGGAAACGATGCTGGGTTGGCTGGCGGGTTGCCCGGCTTGCCGGCCGTTTGCCCGGGCGCACCCTGGTGGCGACCCAGGCGATCTCGGGCTTGAACCTGCAATGAGCTACCGGGGGGCTTTGTCCGTCAGTTCCGATCAGCCAGGCTCGTTCCTGGGCTGGTGGCGGCAGAAAGACGAGCAGTGCCTCCGCCATGGAGCCGATTGCGCTTGAAGGAAGATTGAACCTTCTTCCGGAAGGCGCCGCGCTCAACAATCTGCGGCTTACGCTCGCCGGTTCGGAAGCACGCGGTGGTCTGGCGTATCGCAGACCGCGCAGCGGCGCCGATGAGTTTTCGCTCAACCTGGAGGCGGATCGCCTTGGATCTCGACGCGGTCGAGAGCATCGCCGCCCTGATGCGGCCCCAGGCGAGTGCCGACGGCGCGCCGGTTGAAACGCCCGAGCTCAACGTTTCGG
>OY757924.1:32237633-32245133 GCA_963585895.1 Sepioteuthis lessoniana
GAGTGTCGGAAATTCAGAGACCACAAACCTTTTTCAAGTTTTTAGTTAACTAGGACAATAATCACGTTGGGAGGTGCCCGTAGTGTAATGGTTATCGTCGTAGGAAATGGACACAGCGAATCGAGTTCAAATCCTGGACGAGAATGACTGCATTTCACATAGCACTAATACCTTTGGGAAAAGTATGAATCCAATTGTTCTCCTTCCAGCTATGGGTAAATAGTAGGACTGACTGGGTTCTTCGGCCTTGGTGAGGCAAATAGTCTAGGAGAAGGAAATCTCTGAATTGAAACCTGTTAAACTCCGCTTAAAAATTGACCTTGTGTCATATCCTGCCCGAGTGGAGAGGTTGGTAAATAGGAGAATCACGTTGGGTGTAACCTTGGCATAATTGCTAAAGTGCTAGATTGCAGCCTAGAATTTAAGCAAGTTCGAACTCCAGTTTCGCTGTCACGTTTATTTTCATACTAATACTCTTGGTAAATGTATGAGCCCCTTATTTCCTCAGAGATGGATTAAATAGTATCACTGCTGTTCTACTACAAAGATATCTTTGGCATTAAATAACCCAGGAAGAGTCATATGCCATTAAACAAAGAAACCGAAATAAACTCTAAATGTTAGCACCTTTTTTTTGTTCTCTTATTCTTTTATATTGCATTTTTTTTTCTTTTCATTCTCTCTTTGTATCTTCTTCTTTTTCTAATGTTTTAATTTTACGCCCTTTTCTTCCTTCTTTTTCTTTTTATTCCTCCTTCTAATCATTCGTTCTCTTTTTAATCTGTTCCCATTCTTTTTTTTTAAATAATCTTTTCTTTCTCCCTTTCTTCCTCCCTTTCGTGATTTCCATCTTCTTATCTATCATATCTGATTTTTTTTCTTTTATTTGTTTTTTCCTCTTTTACAATGAAATCGACTCCCAACTGTTTCTATTTCTCCCTTTATTAAAATAGCCGATTATTTTATTCACAGAAACGATTAACGCTTTTAAAATTAGGTTGTCAGAAGAAAAAAGGTTGAATATTTTAATCGCTATTCTAAAAATTGTCATTACACCCACTGTTAGGTTCACGAGCAAATTAAATATGCATCTCTGAAGGAAGCTGTTTTGAAAGAGGCTGTGCGAGTGTAATTTTTTGACACTAATAGAGAATTCTAAATACAAAAGGATGCTGAAAAGTCTTTGGCTCAACTAAGAAACAAATGGCCTTATATTTTTTATTCTTTTTTATTGTTTCTTTAAGGTTAAAGAAACACGAAAAGCAATATTCTAAGCATGTACAGGTATCTTAGTATGAGAAATATTGCTTTTTTTTTCGAGAATAAACATAAGAATAATTAGACGCTATTATGAGAGAGTACTTATGAGATATGAAAGTTTGTGAGAGACTTAAATTTTTGAGAAATGTTCTTTTGTTGTTCATTGTGTGTTAGCAAGCCTATTTTGGATATTGTATGCACATTGTATCTACATAAACAAACTTTGTGAACAAGGCTGCCACATTGGAAATATTCTTGGATGAACCAAATAATCTTTATGTATGTTTCGTTTTCTGTCACCACATGGTTTGGTATATTCCAAGTTGGTATAGATTCCACAATTTGCAAAAAAAGAAAATTGATAAATAAATAAATAAGAAAATCAGAAGCATAAGTTTCTGAGTCAATGGCTGATGTGTGCATTTTAGCCAATAGATAGACCACTTAAAAATGCATGTGTGGACATGGTTGTAGACATGACTGCTGATTGGTTGATTACAGTCTGATATTTGGATCAGAAATTTGAATTTTTTTTTTACCCATTCAAACTTAAATAAGTTAGAAAGGGTAATCAAGCATCAACAAATTCGAGGAAATATACTGCGTTTACTATATCAATTGTGTTCTAATTGTTGGTCGTTGCATTCAAGTAACATAAGTGAATAGAAATACAGAAGTATGATCGTTTTATTTTTACTGTATTTTTAAAGGTTAAAGTATTACAAGAAAACTTGTATCAAGTATGTTGAACCTGTGCAATAATATGTATATTTCATATCGTTTATAAAATCTCCATTTAAATTAATGTAGAAGGAAAATATATTTTGTGTCCACTCAATACAACAAGAAAAAAATGGTGAGGCCACAGAATGATCCTTAACGATAAAAATGTATGAATGTACCAGAGCGCTGCCAAAATATTTTTGATATGCAAGGAAAAAGAAGACATGTCCCCTACAAATACAATGGCAGCTCATATTGGTACAAATCTTGATGTTTAAAGAGAGCCTTGAGCTATTAAATTATGCAGCATATTATTAATGAAATGTAATCATCAATCTAAATAGTTGTTTACGCATTTGGCTCCCAATTAAGTTCTGCCTTATTTCCTGTCAACTCTAATTTCATAATTCTTTTTTCCAAAGTATTGTAGGTCTTTTGCATTTATATATATATATATATATATATATATATATATATATATATATATATATATATATATATATATATAAAAGGCACATTTTCATACTTTGTACTTATTTCCTTCTCTTATCTTTTTTTAGGTCCTTTCCTATTTCAATTTGAATATACATTTAATACTCCTTCATCTGCCATAATCTTATTCCTATCCCCACTTTAACTGTTATCTTCTTCTTGCCATGTATATTTAAATTGTTGAGCTTGTCTCCAAAATTTTCTATCTTGTCTGATAACTAAGGCGATACTTCCTTTTTGCCACATAAAATTTAGTCAAACTGATTGCTATCAATTTTTAATTTTAGTTGTTATTTCTCATGTTTAAGCACTCTGGTTTTATTACCTGCACTTACTTTTTACATTCTTACTCATATATATATATATATATATATATATATATATATATGAACAGCGAAAATTGTCTAACTAATCCAGGTTTTACGAATGTCATTCCTGGGGGAGGCAGCAAAATGTATTGAAAACCAGGAAGTTATTATTTTCCAGCATAAATATTTTAATGTTTTTCATGAAGCCTAAATTAGTCATGCAGCTCAAATCTCTCTTTAGATTTAAGATACTTGTTTGTCACCAGTTAAAATATTTGTCACGGGACCTCAACTACTTTTATGATAAATGCATTTTATTCTCTTCTCTAGGAATAAAATATTCATCAAATGATCTAAACTAGACAGGTGCCAAATTATACATGTAAACATACACATATATGTCTGTGTACATATATATATATATATGTCTGTGTGTGTGTGTGTGTGTGTGTGTGTGTGTGTGTGTGTGTGCGTGTGTGTGCTTATATGTGCATACATATATGTATGTATATGTGTATTGGTATATATATATGAATACATATGAATGTATATATACATGTATATATACGCATACGTATGCATATGTTTATATACATCTGTATGCATGTACAAGTATGTATGTGTATACATATATACATATCTGTGTGTATATGAATGTATATGCATATATACTCATGTATATAGTGTAATATTGCCTGTATATGTCAATGTATATGAAAATGCATATATATATATATATATATATATATATATATATATTCATAAATCAATATATATATAGAGAGAGAGATATGATAGAGACAACAGATGAGGATCGAGAATTTTGATCGTTTCATTATGAAAGGCAAAAGTGATCAATGTATGCGCAGAGCGGGTAAAAATCCGTTGTCTTGAATAAACACACACACACACACACACACACACACACACACACACATATATATATATATATATTCTTCATACTATTTGAGTGCATTATAATAATATCATAACACACACGAATCGATATATAAGTAAGGTGGCTGACCGTACTTGAAGGCAAGCCGAAGGCTCCTTTTTTAAGAGTTGCTATACTGAGTTGTAGGGGATGGCGCAACTCATTTCGCTGGTTTGCTCTACTTACTCCTGATCGGTACCTTATAATTCTGAGTGTTAAGCATGGAGTTGTCAACCACCATTCTTCTGTCTTTAGTATGACTCGACCTAGGATTGGACCCAGGTCTTCCGGACTATTAACGAACACTATACATTACATTATCTCCCTGACATGTTAGTGGATGACAATATATATATATATATATATATATATATATATATATATATATATATATATATATATATATATATATCTATTCGTAAAGAAGCCAGTATATACGAATATATTTATATATATTATTATTATAGCCTAACACTCACACACAATCGCACAAACACATATATTCATGTGTTAGGCTATTAAAATATTATGACGTACTTAATGTTTCCCATAACAAAATTTCTATGTTTATCAAAATATATCTATAAAGAGGCATTACGTAGCATAATTTCATTACTTCAGCATAAATGGTTAATTCGTTTTTATTTGCTAATTATTTCATTAATTAGTTGTATGAATTAGGATCGACCCTCGACTTCTGTAGAAGAGACAATAAACGATGCCTGACATTAAAATTGTTTATTTTTTTAATATACACAGAACTTGTAGGAGGTGTTCGTAGTGTAATGGTTATCGTTGTGAAAAGTGGATGCAGCGAACTGAATTCAAATCCTGGAAGAAATTGTTTGTATTTAACCGAACACATGCAAACGTATACATACATGTCAGTGTATATATATATATATATATATATATATATATATATATATATATATATATGTATATGTATATATGTATACATATATATGTATACATATATATGTATATATGTGTGTGTGCACATATATATATATATATATATATATATATATAACAATAGATAGTGTTAGACTTTTCCTTCGGGAAAGGTATGAATTCGGTTATTCTCTCTGCTACAATGGATAGATAACAGGTCAGACTAACTCTTTAACGCTGTTATGGCAACCGGTCGAGGAGAAGGAAAACTCTGAATTAATCTTGTGTTGCATCCCGCTTATTCAGAGGAGTTGGGTAGATTCACACACAGAACTCATAGACTATGATATATTTCATTCTTGCTTTCAGAGACTCAGTCAAAACCCACTGACGATACAGCGTTGTTTGATTAACGTAATTTCGCCAATCAAATAGATTGTAGGTGCTCTGATCAGTAAATTAAAGTCCAGCGAATTTCTTTTTGTGAGACCGTTTAATGGCCACTGCTTACTCGCCTATGACTCGCTCCTTCATTGATCAGAGGACCAGCATAATTGATATGATTCAAGGTATTTTTGAAAACCGCTTACAAAACGAAGTTCTAGAACATCATAATCTCATCACGGTTTGTATACTTAATGATAGTAAACATATTAAAAATTCAAAATCTAAGGAAAGTTTTATCTAAAAATCTAATATTTTCTTTCACTTAATCTTTTCGGAAACTGATTTCATCATGTACGAAACTGAAGCCATGAAATTTTAAAACTGCGCAAGAAGTTGATGATTACTCCTCTACCATTTCTCTATCTGTCTGTCTGTCTATCTCTTTTTCTCTCGCTTTCACATTCTCTCACCCCCCTCTCTCTCTCCCTCTCTCTCATATATATATATATATATGTGTGTGTGTGTGTGTGTGTGTGTGTGTGTGTGTGTGTGTGTGTGTGTGCATGTTTCTATGTCTGTGTGTTTGTGTGCATGAATACATGTGTGTATATATGTATGTGTGCCTATATATCTATGTGTGTATATGTGTTCGTGTGCATATATATATATATATATATATATATATATATATATATATATATATATATATATATATATATATATATAATATGAGTGTCTCAGACGCCATTTTTTCCTTAGTTAGACTTTGAATTCACCATACGTCTTCGAAAAAAGAAATTCTCAACTCATCTAAAAATCGATAGCACTAGACCGAATACCCTAGCATGCCACAATGATAACAATACAGTTAGTAATTTTTACGGCATGTCAACCCTTGTTGTCTTATTTTCTACCATAGAGAGTTTCAACTGCAAGTTAAATAATCTATAGTTGTTTTATGCCAAAAAATAAGGGAATAGCGTTCATTGTACATTTATATTTACATTTTTGTAAATTTGTTTAAGAGTTTTTTCAACAGTTATATCAAATATTCCTATATAGTACAAACAATTTTGTATGGTTTTAAGAATTGTTATTTAATGCTAATAATTATATGGTTTCAAGTGATGTTTTTCTATTCAAGAATAGTCATTAGTTTGCATACAGTTTTATGTTTTCAAGTAACTAATAATAATCCTTAGTAAACAGTTATAGCTTCAAGTAACTGTTATTAATACAAATGATTTACAGTTACACCATCAAGTATTCCAATAGAACACGAATTATTTTTAAAACACTTTATTTGATTAAGAGTTGAGACCCTAACAGTTAGAGTTACATGCTAGAGCAAATATTGGCTACTCGTTTTCGAATGATGTGGTAATGCGTTTCAGAAGAAAGACATTTTGAATTATATATTCTTAATTCATAACCAAAAATAAACAGTATTTTTTGTTTGTTTGTTTTTATTCAGGTATACACTTTTGAATAAGTTGCAATTAAAAAAAAAGCAACTAAGAATTAAAAGATGAAAGAAAATACGTGTCAAAATTAATGATAAGTAATAGATTTTCTTTGTACTTCTAGGTTGTAAAAATAAAAGAAAAAGATCCACCAAGAGATTGAAAGACCGAGTAACGGATGATTATTTTTTGTTTTATTTTTTTTTTATTTGAACTTATGCAAGCCAGTAGGTCTCATGTAATCGATCATCTTAAAGACCTTTAAATAACAGATTTCATCATTTTATAGGCAGTAGCAATGTAGAAATGGGAATTTCTCAAACAAAATTAAGGTCACTCTGGAATATGTAGTTTGAGACAGTGACACAAATACCAGCTGAATGTGTCTTTATTTGTAAATTTTAGTATCACTATTTCCAATAAAATCTTGTAGTCTGTTATTTAACAGTGAGCATATAACATTTGACATTTTTCTACTATTTTACTACCAGGAACCTAGGGCTGGTAGGGACGCGGATAGGTGAGGCTTTGACGTTTAAGACATATTTCACGAACAAGTCATTCGGAGTTTGTCCGTTATCTCTAAGTATAATTAACGCTCTTATAGTTGAAAAATATTTAATTAGACTATTCAGCAGTTCATCAAGAGCGTTAAAAATTTGGAAAGATATCTAAATTTGAAAAACGGGTAATTCAGGATTTGAAGACCGTCAGTGTGAAATCAATGATGAATATTTGAACTTCTCTCATGAAAACATTTGAACTATTAGAAAACATAGTGAACTATTAGAATAAAATGTTCATACTATAGAAGCTAAATCAACATCAACAATACATTATTTGAAATTAACAGGTTAAAGCACAAACCAAAATACACGTCTATCCACTTTTAATGGTCACTAGGTGACCATTAAAAGAGTGAGAGAAAAAGTACCATATAAAATGATGCAGTAAAGTCAAACTCTCTCTCTCTCTCTCTCTCTCTGTTCCAACCGCGACTACCAGAAGCAAGCGCGTGTGAACGTTTCCTGACTTT
>OY757924.1:32250133-32287633 GCA_963585895.1 Sepioteuthis lessoniana
ATAGAACGAAGTATGTTCCCTGCTTGCTTACCTCATTTTCTAGAAATATTTCGTGAAAAATGTTCTAAATATGACACTAATCTACATTTGGTAGAGAGGATCTAGTTCTGCAGCGTTGGGAAGTGAGAAATAACCCTTTCTTTGGAATTACTCTCGGGTTCATTCTGAGTGGTAGTAATGGTTTGTATCACATCTATAGGTTAAATAAATCTGTCAGAAAATGACTGATGTTTTATAAGAATACTTGAAAGTATATACATGTGTGAAAAAAATGAGCACGGTTTCATGAAATCATATAATAGAAAGAAAGATAGAATTCCACATAAAATAACCGCACATGAGTGGATATGTTGTAAAACCAACCAACAAAACAACCAATTGATATTTCTTGGAAAGAAATGAAAGCTGCTATTAAATCAGTCCTAATAAATGTATATTCTAATGTCTTGCAAGTTACATGTCAATGAATAAGATCTTCAAACATTTTATTAATAACAATAACTGTTTGCTCATGTATCAAGCTTCAAAAACTATAGATCTAACTCAAAATTTAAGAAACACTTAAACTACCAATTTTCATAAGACATTTGACTTGTTTATATAAAACACGCGTTTCAGTGTGATTCCCTAATTATTTTTCAAGCCAGGAAATGGCGGATTAAACGTTATTTCTTTTGGTACACTCCCAGTAAAAATAATAATCATTAAGGTATGTATGTATTTATTGAGGAAAGCAACTTAAGTGCTAACACTCGGTAATCGTCAACAATTTATAACTATAGAAAATTCATTCCTAATTGTTCATGTTGCCATAGAAATGTAAATAAATATCTGACAACTGGCAAAGCAATAGCCTGGTAGGTTGGTGGATGAATATAACCTAGTAATAAACGAGAAGCAGAAGCCTTTCTAAATCCAACAAACTCACAACGCAATTTCAAGACTAATGTCTCAAATATTTTTAAATCATCAAAAATGAAGTATTTTATATTTATTCGGTGATTTCTAATCTTCATGTAAATTATTCTTAAAAATATATATATATACTATTTTCTAATATAATATTTGCCTTGAACTTGTATATGCAAGATTTGATACTAGTAATTCATTGAAATATTAACTTAGATATAAAAATTCTATATACTTATGATATATATTTATGAGTATATCTCTGGAACGCGTCGGGCTTAGACACCTAAGAGTACACATTCTTAATCAGCTTACCCAATTTACTCAAGACCTGCATCAGTGTTCTGAGTAATAGTCAAAAAAGTTGTTTTGTTGTCAGGCTAATCAATTTGAAATAATTTTTAAAAATTGCTGGGATACAATAAAAATACCTCGCTTAGATAATTACCATATTTGTTAAAATATCAAATGACAGTCCTAGAAACCAATCCTCGACCTCTATTTGCCGCTTTTTTTTAATTCTGGAAACATTGTCGTTGACCTGCTGGTGAACAGTAAAATCACATGGCTATAATATCTAGACTTGTCAAATAAGCCTTTTACCATTTTTTACCCCTTCCATATACTGCTTGTTCATGGAACACTACGTGTTTAGCTTTACGATGGAGAACGTTTATATTTCCTGGTAATGCTACCATGTATATTATGCATTTAAAATATTAATTGTTCTGTTATGTTTTATTGAGTTTATTTTGTCTTTTCTTTCATTTTATTCAGTGTTGGTATATCATTGATTTACTAATTCTAATATTGATCTTTGCTGAGAGAGGATTCTACTAAATATCATTCCTACCTCTTCGCATACCAATGAAAGGAATTCCTTTTATGATAATACCAAAAGTTACCTCAAATATGTAAGCTCTTGAAGTCAAAAGTTTGTTTCTGTTATTTGAACTCATTACTGGTTGTTTACAATTAATCAGATCCTCTGTGGACGCGATACTTTTCATTGCAAATTAACAAATGTCAGAGAGAAACAACTGAATTCACAATGTATAGAATAGTGTGAGGAGGTCGAATGTAATGTTTATTCTGAGGAAGTTTATAATCGCTTGTTTAATTAAATCTCCTTTCCTTGGATGAATATTTTTTTTAAAATCTAGTGCATATTTCAATAGTAAAGATCCTGATTATCACGAAAGAAAACAATGGCAATAAATTGCTTGAAACCACTACCTCAGTTTTCGGAATGATACGTAGAAATTCCTTTGAAATGGCAAGCACAAAAGAATTCACGAGAGTATCGAATTAGTCATGAAAAGAACATATACCACTCTCAGTCGGCTAATTATCAAAACCAGCTGGAAACTCACAAAAAAACTTCTCGATATGAATTGTGGCCTCATGAGGAGATGGTGGGTGCCAAGGTCGATGAAGGTGGTAGTGGTGAAGATCAATTATCATTGATCAAAAGAGTTGATCACTTGAGGTGTTTGAGCTGTATTTATTTTTCGGACAAAAGACCGAATTTGGTAAGCCGGTCTAAGGACTTCAAAGCAGTGGCAGATGTTATGATTTCTGTAGATGGAATTAAAATAGTTACCAACGAGCCACTTCCTCTTATTCGAAGAGACGATGATTATCTTTCTCTTGCAAAACGTTCGCTTCTTGGGAAAATGGTGGCTCGTTCGAGCGCCTCTGTTGATCCCCATTAGCATTGATTTTATTTATTTATTTGTGTCAGAGTTTGTTGTTTAGTTTTGATCTTGTCATTTAAACTAGGATGACAATTAGTCGCAACAAGTCTGTAGATTTTTCTAAATCATTTTGTTTTTTATTTCGGATTCTGTTATCTTATTTTTTGGGTTTCCTTCTTTCTTTCAACTTTTCCTTCTATTTTTCTTCTATTCTACCATCATCTTTCCCTTCTTTCTTCTTACTTTCTCTTCTTTTTCCCTTCATTTTTATCTTTTTTGCCGATCTTCTTTTCTTTTTATATCATATTCCCATCTTCTTATCCTTCGTTTATTTTATTTTCCCTCCTTCTTTCCTTCTTTAATTTTGTTTCCTTTCTTTTCCATCTCGTTTCACCTTTTCTTTCTTCTTTTTTCTTATTTTCCTTTCTTTACCTTCGCCTTTGTTTTGAACTCCGTTTTTTTTCTTTTACTGTTTTCTCCATCTTTTTCATTAGCTTCTCTGAATTTTCTTCTTTCTTCTTTTTTTTTTTTTTTTTTGCCTTCTGTCTGTATGGCCGTGACGAAGAATTCGTTGGCAGTATCTTTCAATGCGTCTTGATTCTCTTAAACTTTTAACTTTTTTTCTTAAATACAGACAAAAAAGTCTGGCATTACTACTGAAAGAAAATGACATGAATATATCAAAGCTACGTAAAAGTATTTCGGGGATCAGATAAGATTCAGTTATAACCCAAACGTTTTTAGTATGCATATTACATACGAATTGGCTACATACGCATAAAAAAAAAGAATTTCTCTCTTTTATACGCATACACACGCACTCTTCCCCTCTCTCTCTCGCTCTCTCTCGCTCTTTCTCTCTCTCTCTCTCTCTCTCTGACACCCATTTAAGTATCTGCGCCTAAGCTTATTATGTAAAAATGTATGTGTGTGTGTGTGTGTGTGTGTGCATATACATTGCTGTGTTACTTTTTCATATTTAAATATAATAAATACAAAAGTCTTACATACGAGGAATGCTCAAAAAACTATTCATTTCCTCGTAAACTACAACAGTTTCAAATTTAGACTTTATTAGGTTGAAGTCACTCTCTTTTACAAGGTGTGAACATTCAGAGTACACTTTCTGGATCATCAACTGGAGTGTATACTGTTTGTAAACAACTACATCATCACTGAATGCAACTTTAACCATTTTTATTAGATGTGACAATTCCTGGTATTCTTTATTGACCTACCACTGAAAATAAAACTCACAGTGAGTATTACCCTGTCAGCAAGGATTACAAAACACTGACTGTATTCCAAGTCGGGTTATCAACCTCCAAAAACGGAGTGTCCTATAAATGGTGCTAAACTACATCTGGTAGTTTAGCGCCAATTTTGGAGCCCAGGGAAATGTGGAGTACTCTTTCATTGTCATTACTCCCAGGTCCACTCGGAGTAGTAGAACCGATTAGGGTCTTATATATAGGTCGAATAGATCTGTTTGCAAATTATTTGTGTTAGATTGAAATACTTGACATCATATAACCATATTCAAAAACTTAATAAACTGCACAAAAAATGTAAATATACTCGTAGAATGTACGCAATTCCCTAATCTGAGGGTATAAAATAATCCCAGACGAGTTAACATGCCGTTAAAGACAATTAATCGAAGCACTCGTAGTGTAATAGTTATGGTCGTGGAAAATGGACACAGTGAAGCGAGTTCACATCCTGGACTCGGTTGTTTGCATTTGTTATATCACGAACATTCTTTAAATCCGACTATTCTCCCCCAGATTTTGGTAAATATCAGGGCTGACCTTTAACCTTGCTATGGAAATTGGTCTTGATAGAAGAAAAACTCTTAATTTTAAAGCAGTTAAAAAATTCGCTTTTAAAAAACTTGATGTTAATTCGCATCCTGCTGGCGGTGAAGGAATTGAGTAGATACATCAAATCAATCGATTATTGTGAATGCTGATTACTAATGCTTATTTCTCCGTTGACTTTTGCCTCACCTTTCTGTTAAGAAATGAATAGATAAATAAAACTGACGTTCACATGAAGACTCAAAGCCTGAACATTTTTCAGGCTTTGAGTCTTACTGTGAACATTGAAAAGAAAAGTTGAAAAGAAAAGTGAATGCACACGGACATATTCGTAAAAGAAATCTTCGCACATTTGTTTGGTTGGGTTTAGTTATTTTGGTTATGAATTATCACCCATGAGGCTTATTTAATGCCAAATCCTGTTTGTTTATATATTCACATATTATTTGTTAGCAAATAATTTGTATGTAACTTTATTTTTAAACGATTTAGAGCTCATTTTTTCCACACGGTAAAATAGTTCAATTTAATGTTTATCATGTTTTCACGCAGATAAATGATTTATAGTGTTGCTATCTAACAACCAATTATTCCATTTAATTTTAATCATTTGTTTATACACAGTAAATGGTTTCAAGTATTGATATTTAACATTAATTATTCTATATCATTAGCTATTTTGATACAGTTTAAATGCTTTCAAATATTGCTATATCAGTGCAGTTAGCCCTCAAGCATCACCTTCCAGGACCTTTAAGATAAATTAGGGTTGGGTACATTTTTTACATCTTTTGACTTTGTCGCCATGTTTATCATAACGTTTCGGCCGTTCTAAGCTCCGGCCTTCTTCAGGTGGTTGGAATGTCGAACTTAACCCTTTATTTCACTTACCGGGATAGACTGTTCTAGTTCCACGAGCCGTGTTTATCAGTTATCTCCTGTTAATTTCTCACACTCTTTGTGTATGTCACTGAATCTAACCAACGCCTTTATCCACTGTACCATGTATCCTCAAGGACACATGGTACAGTGATAAACATGGCGACAAAGATGAGGACAATAGTCCAAAAAATGTTAATAATATACATAATATCTCATCCCAGAAATATAGATAGATATTGTAGGGTTGGGTACTTGTTTAGCGCAAGCGCAATTTGAAAAATACGATCGGGTCGAACGTGGAGGAGCTTGGACTTAACATGATCGAATCGGGCCACGCCGACCGCCCGTCTAGTGTAGTAAGTTCCAAAGTTGAGTGTTGCAGGCCACCCAACCACTTTAGTTGCTAGTTTACATACTGCTCTGCTAGCAGGATCCTGTCCACGACTACGTTTGGTGGGTGTCTTATCACTCAGCAGAGATTCTCTCAGCCGAAGGACGGGCATATTTATTGCAGAGTTTTGAATGTATTAGTATTCTTCCAGCCATATTGATAGAGAGAGTGAGTAAAATTTAGTCGTTTTCCATCTGACCAAGTGAGTAAGGAAAGGGGACAAACGAAATGCCAGATAGAAACCACAATGAGTAAAACAAACAAGTTGGCCCCAGATTTACTGCAACAATAACAAAATATAAATTTATTATCAGAGAAGAAATTGATAAATGTTTAAAATGTAAAAACAAATCACTTTAAGTGCAGTTCTATGTGAGCAAGAATGTCTTTGCAACAGAAAAAGCTTTTGTAGAAGAAAAACATTGTATAATAGCATGTGTTATGTTTTATTGGTGATAATAATAGTTTCGTACTAGGCAACAATCTACATTTTTCACTCTGTAGTTTGAACACAAGAGGGTGGGTCTCTGTAGGTATAATGTATTTTAGTTGACCTGACTACCACATTGGCCTGTTGATAGTTTGGATTAAGCTGTTTTCTGACGACTATTTTCAGTCACTTAATGTGGTCTTCCGAGGTCATAAAAACTGCCGTGGTCCACGCAGTCTTTCGTGCCTTTATAGCAACTGCTCCGATCTGTCGTGGAAGGTTTCTTTAGTTGCTTTTATTGTAAACCATTAGGCTTAGCCCAACAAACATTCAGACTTGATCTTTTTTTCCATTGGTCGAAACATTGGTTTTGGAATGACATAATTTGTTTGCCACTACGTTCGCTTAGGTTTACTTTTCCTTCCAAATTTGGCGCTTGGCAGTCTGTAATTTCTGTTTTATTTTTAGACCTCATGCTAGGTCTATTTTCATTTATTTTATTTATTGATTTTATATTGGGCACGAAACAGTTTCTAATTCTATTTTTGCTTGAATCATTTCACTAGATATGTTAAATATCCATGTTTAATAGTTTCATGCTTTAGCGGATTGGAAAGCACCTTAAACCCCACCCCCCACCCCAACTGACAGAACACTTGTCTACAGACTTCAAATTAAAACGGGAAAAAAGAGGAAAAGAGAAACGTGTGTGTGCATGTGTGTGCGTGCGTGCGTGTGGTCTAATTCTAACTGAATGAAACCGGGGTATAAAAGAGAGACACTCCGTACTTGGCAATTGACAATGAAAATAAAAATCCACTTTTAATATTTTCGCCCGACCCACTCAACGCAAACATTGGGTGCAGGCAATTTCAACCTGAACGAATTTGTGACTTCCGTTAGACTTGTTCTGCTTTTCAATCAATATCCTCTTTCTCTGGTACAGTTACAAGATTTCTGGGCAATCTGTGTTGCCACTGTCTAGCACATGTGCATTAGGTTTTTTACCGAACCTACTGTTACGTATGTGGTGAGTTTCTGCTCAAAAGGTTAGAGACTCTGTGTTACCGAAAAGGGTGCCCCATTCATGCGACCTCGTGCCACAACTAAGCAAAAGCTTGGAAAATGACGGCTAATTTCCGGCGTCTTTCAGCTTAAATACCTAGACATCAGGATCCAACCTGGCAGTATTGTGACTATGATTGCTGTTTACCTATATGCCTCTTGATACACTTACTGAGTTTAGGTAAATATGTGTGTATTTTTGTGGGTGTTTAAACTCATTACAACTTTATGTGTCAAGGGTCAGTAATTTAAATCAAAATATAACTAAGTAAGTCAGAATTAATTGAGCTTTACCTATTGTTCACATAGTGCTTAGGTCTTTTTAGAACCCTCAGTTATAAATAAAAAAAATGCTCCTATCATTCGAATTTGTTTATATTTGAAATATCACTATGATCTAGCAATAGAAATTTTATTTTCTAATTTTTTTAAATTTTATTCTCTCTCTCTCTCTCTCTCTCTCTCTCTCTCTCTCTCTCTCTCTCTCTCTCTCTCTCTGTCTCTCTTGAGACAGAGAAAAAAAGAGAGAGGGGATTTCCTAATTGATTTTATATATAAATACAAGAATTGTTTTATCATATTTATCAACCCCTCCGCTCGGACAGAATATGACACAAGGTCAATTTTTAAGCGAAGTTTAACAGGTTTGAATTCAAAGTTTTCCTTCTCCTTGACTAGTTGCCTCACCAAGGCTGAAGAACTTAGTCTGCCATACTATTTATCCATAGCTGGAGGGAGAATAATTGGATTCATACCTTTCCCAAGGGTATTAGTGCTATGTGAAATGTAATCAGTCTCGTTCAGCATTTGAACTCGTGTCGCCGTGTCCATTTCCCTACGACAATAACCATTACACCACGGGCACCTCCTACAAGAATTGTTTTATCGAGGACTTTTGCGGGGTTGACACATAGTTAAAATGGGTACTTTTTCTATAATTAAGACCAGATATGTTCATGTGTGCATGTGATTCTTTTCATGTTTTTTTGGTTTTATTTCATTTTTGAAATGAGAGAAAAAAGGAATAAAGTAAAAATTAAAGAAGAAGAAGAATTCAAATAATAAAATGAATTGATTATTTCATCAGTGGTAGGGGCGTCGTTGATTGATTCAATTGGTTATTGGTGAGGCCTTTAACTTCATTATTTCGTAGCAGTCATACTTTCAAGACCAGGATGAGTCGCCCTGGTGAGAATATCCGAAATCTTCTATGACGCTGGGGTGCATCACTCATGAGCAGGCCAAAATTTTCCCATATTTATATATATATATATATATATATATATACATCTCGCCGGGATATCAACATTAAGTCCTATCTGCTCCATTCCAGTGGTCAACCATGTAGTGAGATTATGCTACGACTGCGTTACACATTTTGGGCTGGAAATGATATAATCAGCAGTCGACCGGAAACTTTAAAAATCCACGTTTTCTATGTGTTTTATTATGTAGTCAATATATTTTCTAAAGGTCCATGTTGCGACTTCCTGGTGTAAGGCGAGTGCCTTGTATTTATGTATCGCGAGTAAATCAGCGTTTCTAGCAATTCAATTCATATTTCTATAGATGTGTTAAGTCTTTGATTGGTTTGTAAATAAGCGATTGAGATTGGTGTTCTGTTTTCTATAACATCCGTGTAAACTAAACGAACTTGGGTTTCTGTTGCACATTTTTGCTCAAAATTTTGATGTCATATTGTTGTTGCTTGGGCAATGCTACAAGGTCATTAGAAGATGTTTGTGACATAACAGATACCGACGTACGAAATGGAATCGTCCCCTCGAATTCATATATTGGACGAGGCAGTTTACCTTTCGCTTCGTGCTAATGCTCTTGGCAAAATATGAATCCATATGTTCCCTTTCCTCAGCCATGACCAAATGCTAGAACATTCAAGGTTCTTTAATTTTCGTTAAGCAACCAGTCTAGGAGAACGAAAACTCTGAATTCCAACCACCTGTACCCTGCTTCAAAAGATTGACATTGTGTTACATTGGGTAAATACATTGGTCATCCGGTAGCAAATTTCACCTTTTCTGGATAAATGGTTTTAATTCATAAACCGTCGAACATGCAAGGTCAGATTCGACATCTAAGGTCATTGTGGTCATTGGAGATCATCAAATGCCAATATATGTTATTTTCAAAAAGCAAACAATAAAAGCATTCCTAAATAAATAGATGCTTCTAGAGGGCAAAATTTAAGAAATGTTGCCGAGCAAGTATGTAGTCGTTGAATACAACCAGCTGGTTTGACAGTATGACTTTTTAAATAAAGATAATTCACTTCTTTGTTGGTCTGCTGACAGTGTTCTATGTACAGTGGTGTTATCTGTTGCTCAAGGATTCTAAACGGTGATGCAATATGATGCCGACCTTGTCAGTAGATGTCGCCACTATGCACACGACAGTGAACCAAGTTTATCAGCATAAATCAGTGGCGCCATCTGATATGGATTTGTTCAGTTTCCTTCAAAACACTTTGTCTCTTGATATTTTCCTGATTTGTGCCAAGTACAATATAACCCAAAATTAACTTCCTTGCGTACAGAATTGCCTATTCTGGCTGACTTATTGGCCGAAACCCCGAATCATCGACGTAGTCAGCTGGTCGTTCTATTGTACGTGTACATACTTTAAACGACATGGTCTTCGTCATCATCATTAACAATGCGTTCTAACAATATGGGCTCCCGTGATTCTCTCTCTCTCTCTCTCTCTCTCTCTCTCTCTCTCTCTCTCTCTCTCTCTCTCTCTCTCTCTCTCTCTTAGCAGTCGTCCTCAACGGTTATCGTTCTAAGTTGGTCCTCTAAACGGCATTTATTCTCTGCACTCAGCTGATGAATGTAAGATTTTGCTTGTGGAACCACACTGGTGGGTCCATATATAGAAGGACATTGGAGAACCTTGCTTATTTTCTGAACAACATTACTCAGATAGTGAATTAAGAGATTTTAATTCTCCTAAACTAACAAGTCTAAAGAGCACAAATTGTCTTATTCTTTTACTCAAAGCCAGAAGGGAGACGGATTCATGCCATTCACAAAGATACAAAGATTAATTGAACAGGATTTGAACTCGGATCACATATTCCATTTCCATACGAAGATAACCGTTACACCAGTGCCTATCCACCACATATGCTAGATGACACAAATTACCTTGTATTAAAATAACTTATGCTATATTTTTCTTGCATGAGGTGATTTAAATGCGGCGATTGTATCAAATATATGCAGGAATGTCGATTATCTGTCATTTCTTCATCACTATTCGAATTACGCCGCAAGCCCTTAGCGCAATGAAATAGAAATCTTGTAGTCACTACAATAATATATATATATATATATATATATATATATATATATATATATATATTCGAAGTTTTAGATATTATTGTTGCCTGATCGACTGGATTACGCTCCCTATCTGCTATGAGGGAATAGAATGTTATGGTAAAAAGCAGCAATAATACGATGAAGTAAAACTTGTAATAAAACAATAATAGTGAAAACCGGAATTATTCAATACTTGAGAGCAGATGTGTGGGTATTTCTCTGTGTACGCGATAATGTATCAGGAGGTGCAAAAAATGAAACAAAAATAAGACATTATTTATTCTAAATGTAATCCATCAACAGTGGCAGATGCCTATTTACATAGAAGATATAAAGCCAACATTGTCTGGAAGATGTTTATATTCAAATAAGGCATGACCATGTTTGCAAACAAGATGGGCAGTTTTTTTGTGAAGATCACGGAAAAGGGGGGTCCATTTAATTAACCGACATGCGCGCAAGTGTGTGTTCCCTGGATGTGTATATAGGGGATATGCATTACGCTTTGCCTAGTACTACAGAAGATCAAATATTAAAGATACTGCTGCAAAAACCCTTTCAATCTTTCTGCTTACTTTGTAAATCAACAATTGAAATCATGACTTCTACCAGGGCTTGAACACCAACTAGAGATCAGTTACAAAATTTAGAAATAACTAGGACAACAACAAAGCCTGTTCACACACACACACACACACATACACACACATGTATATATTGCCCGTCGGCTGGGGCAGCTGAATACACCGACTGCACCTCTGCAGAGGAGTAAGATCCACCAACGAGTGTCTTGGATATGACACAAAACAACCTGATAGTGAAGTTCCGGTAACGCTGGAGCCTTAGGGAATGCGGAGTACCCCTTCATTGCCATCGTTCCCAGGTCCACTCTGGCTCGGAGTGGTATCACCTGATAAGACCCTATCTATGGGTCAAACAGAACTAAAACGCATACTTATGCTAAACTCAATTACTGTTTTGACATATAAACTGCATACTTATGCAAAACTGAAATGTTTGAAATAGAATTGTTTTTGACATTGAAACTGTACTTACGCTAAACTGAATAGTGGTAAATAGAACCCAACCAACCAACCAACCAACCACATGTATATATGTATATATAGCGAGAGAGAGAGCGAGAGAGAGAGAGAGAGAAAGAGTATGGCCCCTAAATAAGTACACTCCAATTTTAATTGATTGATTTTGATAGCATATCAAACTGTCAAACGTTATAACGTTATGACAAGAGGTTAAGGAATCGCGTACAACACAAGGTCAAATATGAGAGATATACTTACAATGGCCTATCAACCTTTCTGCTGATTTTTCTTATAAATATCCGAAATCCTGGCACTTAGACATAAACTCTGTTGGAAAAAAAACTATTACCACTACAAAGCAGTTCCACACGTATGCACATATATACACAGATAGATAGATAAACACCCACAAGTAAGTACACCCCTAATAGTTTTTGATTGATTGATTGATTGATTCACAACGGTATGACAACACTTCTAAGCTTATTTCATACCTAGAGGTTAGGGAATCGCGTACATTGTATGTTTATTACCCTATTTTCGTGCAGATGTTCATATTCACATTTTTGTGTGATTGTTTATATCAAATATATATGATTTGTAAATACATTTTCTTCATAGCATTTTTAAACGAGTGGTGCGCAAAAAATGAACTGTGTACTCACAGTTAAATGGTTTCAAGTATTTCTATCTAACAAGACTTATTCTATTTACTATTAATCATTTGTTTGCACCTTGTTAAATGGTTTCAAGTATTCCTGTGAAGCAGTAACAATTTAACATAAGCCATTCATTTGCACTCATTTGAATGGATATATAAAAGTAAAAGTAAAGTTGGCGACCATAGTCGAGGGTGACCCGAAGGCTCCCTTTTCGATAGCTACTACACCAAGGTGTAGGGGAGGGCGATACTCCTTCTCTCGATTGCTTCACTTTACCCTTGATCTGTACCTTATAATGCTGAGTGTTAAGCAAAGGGGCATCAAGTACCATTTTTTGAGTCTTTGGTATGACTCGACCTGGGATTGAACCCAGGTCTCCCGGGCCATTGGCGAACACTCTAACCGCTAGGCCAATGTCCGGTATATAAATGGATATATACAGGATTTATAAATAAATAGTTTCTCGATGATTTCATTTTTAAATGAACTAATTTATCTGCGCACTAGTATTGCTATTGTTTCTATACAGTTAAACGGTTTCAATTATTGCTATCTAACACTAATCACACAATTCAATATTATTCATTTGTTTGAAGACAGTGAAGTGATAATAAGTATTGCTATTTAACACTGTTTCTTCTATTCAACACTATTCATTCATTTTCACACAGTTAAATGGTTCCAAGTATTGTTATGTTAAACCAATATTTCAATTTAAGCACACAGTTAAAGAGATTCAAGTTTTACTATTTAACATTAATGATAATTCTATTCAACATTACTTATTCATTTGCACACAGTTAAATGGTTCCAAGAATTGCTATGTTTCTCTAACAATTCAATTAGACATCAGTCATTTGTTAGCACACAGTCAAAATGAAAAACAGTTCTATTTGACCCATACATAGGACCATATTAGGTGCTTCCACTCCGGGTTAGAATGGACCTGGGAACAATGGCAATGAAGGTGTTCTCTACATTCTCCAAATCTTCAGTACTGGAGCCTCGCTATCAGATGGTTTAAAATCATATACAGGACACTCGTAGGGGAGGTTTTACCTCACTGCGGAGGTGAAGTCTGTGTATTCTACAGCCTCAGCCGACTGGGCTGTTGTGTAGTTGTTTTCTTTAGAAGTGTTGCATACTGTTATATGATTTCAAGTATTCCTATCTAATAGGACAAATTTTCAAACAGAACTACTTGACCAATAGATATAATCCGAAAAAGTAAAAATGAAGAGGTATTCCACACTTTCCAGATCTTCAGAAAATCAGATGCAGTTTTGTGTCATATCAGGACACTCATTTTGAGGAGTGATCTGACTCCACAACAAGGAATATGGTATGCGTATTCTAAGCCCCACGAAAAGGGCGGCCAATCAGTTTTTGATAAAAACGTTAATTTCTTCTAAACTAAACGTCCAAGTTTTTTATTTTTTTGAGTGGAACATTATACAATCAAAATGGACGTTATTAGATATTTGTATTGCTAAACTCCTCAGCCCTGAAATACTCTAATCAAAAGTAAAATTGCAACAAATCGGTAACAAAAAATAACATTGAATATCTATATAAAAAAGAGTGTACTTATTTTTGGACATCTACATATTGATATTTCTATTTACATATTTTCAATGTTGAAGAGTTTTGTAAATAAATAATGACAATTGATAAATGTTTTAATTGTATTACGTTCCAATCGCAAGAGGAAACTAGTCGTATATTTGCTTTCGAAAAAGATTGACCTTTTTATTCTTCAAAGATTAGAAAGACTGTACTTATTTTGTTAGAAATGAAGAGAAAGAAATAGATATGGAGAGAATAAGATTGATAAACAGTAAGATGGATTGATATGCAGTGATAGATATGAAGAGAATTAGATAGATAGATAGATAGATAGATAGATAGATAGATAGATTGGAAGAAAATTAGATATGAAGAGAATGAGAAAGATAGGTAGATATGAATTAATAGAGATCGGTAAATATGAAGAGTATTAAGTGGATAGAAAGATAAAGTTTATTGTCTAGCGAGATTGATAGAAACAGATAGAGACTAGTATACAAAAGTGTTTCAAAGTGTTTACCTTCCTGACAGCTAAAATAAAACAACGTATTTTATTTTGCAATTCCTCATGGTATAAATCCCAGGTCCGTTAAAAGTTTGTTTGTTTTTTAACAGAAGCCTAAACTAATGATGGCATTTTTTATCCGTGGTCAAAATTAATTTGTATATTTTCATGGCAACTGATCGTCTAAACAATATCCCTCGGGTGAAATCAGGTTAGTTCTGGAATTTCATAAGATTCCCTTCCTTCGAAAGCTTAACAATGCTGAAAAGATATCAGTGACCATGAATGTATCAATTTACAACACAGATCCACAACGAAGCAGTATTTTATGTGATGCAGTTCTTGTTCAAACTAATCATATCACAGACTTCCGATTCAATTAACTTTGAATGGTTTTGTCAAAGAAGAGAATAACAAGTCGTAATGCGAATGATCAAAGACTAAGATGGCCAAGTGACAAAATAATCTGGCTTTTTGATCTAGTTCCATATATCCGTACAAAATCTACTGATTTTCTTTAATTTCATTGAATCTTCAAGTTGGAATCCATTCCCTTTATCCCAGCATCGTTATAAATTTTACTTGAGAATTTCTATCTTTAGCATACTTTATATCTAAATGAGTTACCCATTTTCGAGAATTTTATATACTAGGGTAGGGCGTTCGAAACTAAATACAAAGCCAGGTTTTTAAATGCTGATTTTCGCGGCAGACAAGGAATCGATTCCTCGATTTTTTTAGGCGTTATTTTTTTGCGTCTACTATAGCACAATAAGAGACACGATAAACGTTACTGTTATTGTTATAAGAAACAGAATTGCCAATCCGAGTTCAAATCCTGGATGATACTGTTGGCATTTTACTGGACACTAATGGCCTTGGAAAATGCATGAATCCATCTGTTTTCACTTCAGCAATGGGTAAATAGTCGAGCAGCTTGGATTCTTTATCCTTGCTAAGGCAACCAGTCAAGAGGGAAAACTCTGAATTCAAAACAAGCAATAACTCTGCAGAAAAACTGACTTTATGTCACATTCCACCCGTGGCTAAAGGAATGTGTAAATACATGCTCCTGCACAAGAATGAAAAAGTTCATGTTTTGAAATAATTCGTAAGAGTAATAATTTTGTTCATCACTGGGTATCTTGCTAATATGGCCTTAAACTTTGAAAATAATTAAGGCCTGTGTAGCCAAAAATAAAAGGTTAATTACAAGAACTCTCACCGAAGGTGTGAGAGACTGTCAAAAGAGAGATATTTTTGAAAAGGAGTAGTCAGACACAACCTAAAATTTTGGGCTCACTCATTAATGGTATGGGCTACTGTTTGTGAAGGAACATATTTTTCGTTGATCAAATTGAAAATACCATTTGACGTCTTCTTGTTTCTGAGACCCAAGAGAAATTGTAAGTTCGGAAATAAAGTGAGTGACATTTTTCTCGGATCACTTGTAATAATTTTTCTTTCCTGGTATAGACAACCTCATCCTATGGCCATTTCGTATTTGCCTCTTCGTCACTGCCAACTTTCTTCAAGATACCCGCAAAACTTCATATTGAGGACCAATTTATCAGAGCACCCCACATGGATACGGTGAAAAGAAAAAAAGTTTCATACGAGACACAAAGAGCAAAAAATAAAAAATGAAAAGGATCCTGAATAACGTCAGAAGTAAAGCAGATCATGTGTAAAATTGAGAGATGAAAATCAGTCTGTGAAAACACTGAGAAATAGGTTAACGTATTTTAGTGTTAGTACCTTTTAGGGTGCCATCCATGAGTCAAATAGATTTATTCTAGAATTATTCTTATTAGTATTAGAAATACTTTAAATCATATTACTGAGTGCAAATTATTTGTAAAAAATGATTGATTTTAAAGGTATTCCAACACATTTAGGGTTATTTTATGCCTAGAGGTTAAGGAATCATGTTCATTGTACGTTTATATTTACATTTTTTGAGTAGTTGTTTCTTGAGAGTATTTTTTAAAATTCTATATTCATCAATTTATTTATTCATTTATTTAATAGATGGAATACTAACGTGTATACCACTCCGGTATAGAGTGGGCCAGGTAATAATAGCAAAGAAGAGGTAGTTTCTCTTCCCAGAATCTCCAAAGCTGCAGTTTTACCATCAGATTACCTCCCATCTCACAAATCAAGCAAGCAAAACAATCAATACATAGTGGGCACAGCTGAGGAAGTAAAGACGATCCTATAAGCAGTTCTTCTATTAACTCCGACACATGGACACACAAGTATGGGCTGAACAGCTCTTTGAAGACACTGGATACCATCTAGTGAGCTTACTTAGATGACCAATCAGGACGGATAGCCATAGAGAGAGAGAGAGAGAGAGAGAGAGAGAGAGAGAGAAATTCAATGGAACCTGTACTGTCGGTAAGTCTTGATGTCGATAATTTTTTTGCAAATGATTATTATCATCACTCTCTAAAAATGACATTACTACTTGCAAAAATAAAAGACTAGCTTCAGTATATAAAAACATGCTATAAAAGCAACCTTTTTACGAAATGTTTTGTCTACTTTTGAAATGAATTCTAAATTCGCTAAATAGATGAGATCTCACAATCAACTTTTGCATTGTGTGATGTCATGGTTACCGAATGAGACTACCAGACTTCTTCTTGTGATCCCGATCCTCACTGAGTACCTTATACTTCTCTGCTCAGTAAATGTCAATTTTTGAGTTGCTACTTTGATTAAAAGGGTTACTACTGTTGTTAGATTCTTTTGAAGGTTCTCTGTTAGTAAATGATGTGTGTAGGGTTACTGCTGAAAATGTTACTGCGAGAATTTTGTGGTCACCGAAAATATATCGCGTAACATTTCGCTTTAACTGAAAAGTCTCTTGGCGATACACAGTTGCAAACCATGAAGACTTGTCTCAAGAAAACGTTGAAACTAGAAACCAACAATTGAACGAGGTTATTCGGGAAGGTAAGGAAGAAAAAATTACCACTGGAAAAATTTTGAAGTAACTTTCTCCCAAGGGAATGGAGGAGGGCTGCTCGCTTACGAGAAAGACAAACAGAGAAAGATGACACCAAAAAGAAGATGATGTAATAGTTTAGTTAGTTACGTATTTGATATTCAAACTAAAGTATTTTAAAAGCAATAGGATTTCGAATGTTGATTTTCCAGTCAGGTAGTTTTTCCTTGGAAGAGTGGCGGGTACATTAAATAATTATCTCCCTTATATAATTTGAATATCCATTAGCGCTCTCTTGGGTGTGCTACGATACTGTCAGGAACCCTTTCTCGACCTGAATTGTTCCTGTTCTTTGAAAAGTTGGGATGCCTCTGACGCTACCACTCACATTGCTATATCAACCACACTTATCAAGTAAGTTTTTTCTTATCTTTTTTCATTTTGTGCCCCATCCACATACTGTTTGTTCATGGAACAATATGTGTATAGTTCTACTATGAGTCACGTTTGTGTATTCTTTTCTTGTAATGTCATCTGCATATATAAAATAACAAGTATTTTTGTAAGTGTAATTGAGTTTATTTTGTCTTGCTTTCCGTTTGGTTCAGATATGCTAATGCTAATATTTGTCTCTAGAGAATACGAATTCCACTAAATATCTTCCTTCTAACAAACAATCTGAATACGGGTTATTAGTCTTTTACTTTTTCAATGAATAGAATTAAAACCGCTCGGGTCTCTTTTTGTGACTACAAATTCTCCTTAAATAAATCATCAGTAATAGTCAGCGGCGACATCGATACCTTCAAAGAGAGCACTTGTTACTTGGACGCTCGTTAACAAAAGGACAGCCGGTCTATTTACTGAAATCCTGCTGAGACTTCCTAACTGCCTGAAAACTACGATTGTTGCCACCAATGTCTCCAACTGTTCAATCAATTCTCAACGACAGTTGAAGAAAACTTCGTCAAATTCTCTCAGAGCGAACATTTATTAAACAGCAACAATAAAGACGCACTTGTTGAAAAAAGAATATTTTCGACCTTGCAAGAAAGAACTCTTCAACCCCACCAAAGAAGAAATTTCTGGAACCCTCCAAAACATTAGTATCTTGTTCTACAAATTTTGTAACTGATGTGGATATTGGATCGAGTGAGCTTTTGTACTGATGACTTGAAGGTTTGTCTTCGTATATTTGTCATATCTGAGTACCAAAACTCACCACCACAAATACTTGGGTGTGAGGAACACAAATTGGTCATTTTTAACAGAGGAAATGTGTTATGGTTTAATATTTCCCCTTGCTGAATGATGTGAAACAATTCACGACAGATTAGCAATAACATATTGATTGCCTGAGCAGACTTGATAGAATGCATACAGAAATGACATAAAATACTAAAAGAGTACATTATAGAGTCTTATCAAGCAGTTGAAGAGCCTTTTGGCATAAGTTAAGATTCTATAATAGAACGAAAGTTGTGTAGAGACATATATCAAAGTATGGTATCGGCGCGTGCTTTGTGGGGGCGAGAGATGGTGAAATAATACTTGCGCGAGCTTCTGGTTTTCGAGGCAGGACCTAAGAGAGAAAGAGAATTTGACTTTGCTGCGCAACATTTATATAGTACTTTGGCCTCGCGACTATGAGACCATTAGAAGTACTATTTGGAAAACCAGCGATCTAATCCCTGTTCTGAACAAACCGATACGAAGTCAGCATTTTGTGCAACCGTTATTGTAAAACAAATATACCGGGTGTTTCAGAAATAGATGTTATTTCATGATCTAATAACTTGACCTCTTCTCTTTCAAGCGATCTCAAATTTAAACTGCTTATGTAAAAACAAACCAGATCTGTGTTCTTAATGGGTTGTTGTTTTTTTGTTTTTGTTTTTGTTTTAGGCTTATTTCTTTTCAAGTACAGAAATGCGACTCACTGGGGAAAAAGACGTATTTAGATATTGAACGTAGAATAATGAGTTTTCTACACATACTGTTAAAATTTGTGATCAATAAAAATTGGTCAAACTATTACATTACTAAAATATATCAATACTTCTGAAAAGGTACATCTGAAATGATGTCAATACTCTTTTGAAGCACCCTATATATTATTATAACACACAAAATCTAAGCGAAAGAGGGTCCACCTTTTTTTCTTATAACAATCTTATAGAGCTATTTGTATTCTTTACTATTCTCTAGTGGTATTTTTTTTATTTATCCTATGAATTAATATCAATTAGTTATAGAGTATGTAGTGCTAGCATCAAGAAGTGTGAAACGTTCATATCTTAAATGAGCTGATGAGGCACCGAGAGAGATTGAGTTTTGTTTTTTTTTCGATTTTGTACCAAGAATTTAACTTTCGGTGAAAATAGAAGAGTGGGATATTATATTTTATTCCATTTTATTTTCGTATTCTATCGTTTGTTTTATTTCTATTCTTTTATCTTATCATTGGTTTTATTTATTTATTCACTGCATATTTCATTTATCCATTAATTCCTAAACAATATTTTCCTCTTTGAAAACTAGCAAATAAATGTGTTACAGATTTGACTGGTTGGTTGTGTTTTACAGCATATCAACCCTTGTAAGTTATTTAGCACCAAATCTAGTTTACACATATGTATTAAATAAATATGATTTGGAAACGAATAGTCTGTAGGTCAGGGCTCATTTATCTTTACTGCAAAATGGTTTCAAATATTGCAACTCAACTCTATTAATTATGTTCAATATTATTTGCTTGCACAGTGTTCAAGCACTGCTATTTAATTCTAATAATTCAATTTAACAGTTATTTCTTTGCTCACAGTTAAATGGTTTCAAGTATCGAAAATGACTAAATATTTCTATTTGAACCATAGATGAGACGCTAACAAGTACTGCCACTCCCGATCAGAGTGGACCTGTGAGTAATAACAATGAAGGGTTGTTCCACATTCCTCACTGCTTCGGGACTGAAACAACACCATTAGATGTTTTAGTGTCATATCTAGGACAATCGGTAGAAATTCAGTCGGCGTATTCTACAATCCAAGCAGATATGGTAGGATTAATATAGAAATATTCGTTCGGCCATATAATTTTACTTTTTAACTTAAATGCTCACTCTACAGTGTTATTGGACGCCACGCATGATATTACGGTTAGCAATATAGATATTGGTTTAGTTGGTGCTGGTGGGGGAGGTATCTAGTTGAGTCCCCACTGGCCAGGTTTCAATATCAGCATAAGTATATCCATGATATACTAATATTGAATAAACGGATGGTAAAACAAGACAAGCTCATTAACACTGATCATCATCATCATCATTAAGTCGTGGTCATAACGACAGTGTTATTAAACTCTCTGTTTATTTCTGTCTCTGTTTGTCTGTCTCTCTGTCTCTGTCTCTTTCTCTCTCTCCTCATGGGTCCCAACCATTCTGGGCTCCTGGCTGCATCGCGTGTCCCTTCAGAGCTGATGCATATAAGTTTTTGCTGGTCCTGCAAACACTAGCACGTCCATGTGTAGGGGACAATAGTAGAATGTCACTTATGCGTTCGTGCTTACTTCACTATCGCTGTCCAGCATGTCTAGCTCATCTTACTTGGATGGTTTTTGAGATGGAAGCCAAGTAGCCGAACAGCTGTTTTATGTGGTGCTGCTTCCAGGATCTATTCAAAGCAACACCAAAAATTCTTGTGCAATTCCTCTTTTGCTTTTTCTTAAAGCCTTTCGTCCAGGTGGTGCAACGAATCTGTTATATCAAAACGACCACAGATCATTTTATTTGTATGATCAGATTTCCATAAGATCAGCAAACTATTAAGAATATTCAAAGCCTTTTTTATGCATGTGTTGATATCGCTTTCAGTAGATAATAATTTGCTGCCGAGGTATCTTAACTGGTCTACTAGTTCCAGAGGCTTGCATTTTAATGTTGTGATGGCTCCAGTAATTTACACAGATAGAATTATTTAATACATACATAATATACATACAAATATATTGATAAGAATGCAAAAACTTGTCCCAACGGATAAAATATGCATATATTATTCTATGAACAAGCCGTGTAGGAAAATAGTACAAAAACAATAAAGATCTAACATGTTATACTTTATAATCAATAACTTATTAATAATATAAATGAATATCAAGTGAATGTCTATTGTTCCTATCGGCTTGGTCTTTTCTATACAAAATGTGACTTGTGCTGAAAAGCTAGTGACGGTGACTATTACTAGTATTTAGAAAATTCGATTCGTACTCAGGGCCCCGCTCTTCGACACTTTGCCAGTTTAAGTAAACTTTAGTGATTGTAAATACTATACTTTTCCATGAAGCAATAAAAAACAACCTAAAAACTAGTTTGACAGATTCTACTATTATTATTAATACTTTCGACTATTATAATTTATCTTCCTGATTCAAGTTGTTTTCTTATTGCATTTCACTTACGTCTTCACTCTTTCAACGGTAAGGAAGAGCTCGCATTTTAAGAACAATAAATTAGCTCTCGATTAGATGCGAAACCAGGTTCTTTTCTGCCTCAGGAAACCTGATTTTACGCATAAGTGTATTGAATGACTTTATAGGTGCTATTGATACATCGCTGATGTCAACGATTTTCTTATGGCTGTGTTGGTTGGTTCGTTTTGCGGCATGTCAATTTTTGCTGGCTTTTTTAGTGTAAATGTCAGTCATTTTCAAGCATTTATATGCTTTCAAGTAACTAATGACAGCAATCATTTGTAGACAATTATAGCTTAAAATAACTATTTTAATACAAATTATTTATACATGATTATATGGCTTCAAGTAATTATTCTTATTTAATAAAAATAATTATTTATTTGTATGCAGTTATATATCATCAAATATTCTTACTTGATATTAAAAATTTGCCAACAGATGGTTTCTAGAAATTACAATGATAATCCTTCATAAATCTTTAAGTAATCATTCTTAATACAAATTTCTTACACTCAGTTATATGGTTTTAAGTATCCCTATCTAATACAAATAATTTTCAAATCGAGCTATTTGACCAATACTTTACAAGAACTACTAATCCGAGTCAGAGTGTATCTGGAAGGAGTGGCATCGAAGAACTAAGTAAGTAAGGTTTGCGATTGCAGTCGAGGGCTACCCGAAAGCTCCTTTTTCAATAGCTACTACACTGTGGTGTAGGGAAGAGCGCTACTCCTTTCCCCGGAATGCTCCACTTTACCCTTGATACGTACCTTATAATACTGAGTGTTAAGCAAGGAGATATCAAGTACCAGTCATTGGCCTAGCGGGTTGAGTATTCGCCAATGACCCGGGAGGCTGGGGCCCAATCCCAGGTCGAGTCATATCAAAGACTTTAAAAATGGTACTTGATACATCCTTGCTTAACACTCAGCGACATAAGGTACGTATCAATGGTAAAGTGGAGCAATCCAGAAAAAGGAGTAGCGCCCTCCCCTACGCCTCGGTGTTGTAGCAGTTCAAAAAGGAGCCCTCTGGTCACCCGCGACAACTATCGGCGTTGAAGAAGTGAGTCAAAATTCGCTCGGTGATTAGAGCCTCACAATTGGATGCAATTCAATGTCATACACAGAACGATTTTTTGGTAGGTCTTTGTCTGCATGTTCTAGACCCTGTCGATTAGGCATGATATATATATATATATATATATATATATATAATGATTTTTATTTAACGTTAAAAGCTATTTTTGATATGTAACATATTTACAGTGAACGAAAATGCAGAGCAAAATCACAATATATTTTAATTATAAAAAATAAGATATAAAATAAAATTAAAATTCAAGACTTAAAGGCTCGTGCATTCGATCCTCAGATGATTTTTATACTTGATATATATATATATATATATATATAGAGAGAGAGAGAGAGAGAGATATTATTACATCTTGAGATCGACCTTCATTGAATGCCTTTAAACTTGCAACCAGACTAAACAAAGTTTAGTAAATGCTAAGAACAATTAATATTTGAGAGAACTCAGTACTACTTTTTATCTTTTTTATTAATCACTTCATTCTTCTTTCATCCTTTCTGTGCCGTTTATCTACCAATGGGAGATATAACATACATCTCTTATCGATCAATCTATCCACGTATTGATTACTTAGTCTCACTGTCTGTCTTTTTAATCTCTATCAATCAATCAAACTAGTGGACGATGTATCCATCTGACTCGAAAAGACTGGTCTATCAATCTTGGCGACATCAAAATGGACTCCTCAACTGAACTGTAAAACCCAAGCGGATAGACAACAATGTGACTGTCAATCTCCTGCCAGTTTGATATTCAACCAACAAAAGATGTTGCCAAAGAAAGTCTGAAATTTTCGAGCCAGATACCAATGCCACTGACCCTAACAGACAATCAGCTGATCGAACCATACGTTTTAAATCGGCAGAATATAGATTTTTCCTTTTTGTTAACTATAATTTTTGTAGCACAGTATGCAAGGGGAAGCTTCATTCTAAAAATGTTGATGTGCACATTTGACTTTCACTCTTGTATAATCGTCTCTTTTGAATGTTTATACGGGGAAGAATATTGGTAAGAAATGCTTTGAACAGTGCCGATACGATAGATGTAGGGGAGGTAACTGCCTTAGAGCTCATTCACCGATTCTCTTCTCTGTCATTCATCGTGGCATGCGCGTAGTAGAACATTTTTCTTGATATCTTGTCATGGAAATACCCACAAAGCAAATTTGGTTCTTGCCTTTCGCTAGGGCGAAGCGAACACTGTCACTGACAAATTCCTATTTGAGCTCGCCTATTCCGCTTTCTTGGCTGATAAGTGTTTGCCGGCATAAGGAGGAGTGTTTAGCGTTACGGTTTTCTTCGTAGGAAATGGAATCAGCAACCCGAGTTCAATTCCTGGACAAGTTTTTTTTTTATTTCACTTTCCCCTGATGCCATTTATTCTTCCCCCAGTTATTGATAATTCGTTGGGTTGACTGGTTTCTTTCGTTTTGTTTAGATAACTAGTTGAGCCGAGGAAAAATTCTTAAATAAAACTAGCTTTACTCCTGTTAAAAATTTACCTTCTGTTACTTCATGTGAAGGAAGGGTTGGGTAAATACATGACCGCCATATCGGCACAACTCTCTTCTCTGTCAATTATCGTGCCAGTAGCGAGGTAATGTATGAAGATATCTAGTGATGGAATTGAGTATAAAGGGAGATAAGTTCATGCCTTATCAAGGGCGAAGTCAACATAAACATTTTCTGACAAATTTTTACATGAGTTTGCCAATTCCATTTCCTTGCGGATAGGTTCTACCCAGCATATGGGCACCTCATCGTGGGGTAATAATCAGCCAGCTACGTTAGTAAACCATTATTCTCACAGGGTGCCACATATTTCTAGTCTCGTCCTTAACTATGCTGACTTTATTAAATGACAACTGTTATCCAGTATAAGCACATAGAAAGAATCTGATAAAAATAAAAGCATAAGATTAGAGTTTTTTTATTATGCCTGTTTCAGACAGTGATTCCCAAGTTTTATTACTGTGCCTAGAAACAACGTCGATATATTTTAGTCTGGTCATATCAACTTATCTAGAAAACTTGCCACTTATTTCAACCTGTCTTTCACTCTTTATATCTATCTATTGATTTCAATATAAATAGTTTGCCCAATCAGTAAGGCTTAAAATACATCATCCCTTACAAAAAGGTAAAACTCCACTTAAAAAAGTGGAGTTCTGACTTTTACACTAAACTCTATCCGGTGGTAAGGCTTTTGAATACAGAAGAATGTAGAGTATTGATATTGCTTGCAGGTTTAGTCTGTCCTTGAGTACTAATACTCCACTATGGATCAAATTCGCTTTTACCCAACCCCTCCACTACATGAAGGATGTGACACAAAATCAACAGTTTTAATGTAAAAATTGTTTTGAATTTAGTTTTCCTTCTCCTTGGTTCTTTCCATTACCAAGGCTAACAAAGCCAGTCTGTCAGAGCTCAAAGCTGGGGTGACCACAAATGGTTTCATGCTATTTCCAAGGATGAAGAGATATGCAAACAGCCTAATCCAGGATTTGAACTCGAGTCATCGATTCTATTTCCTACAACAATAACCCTCATACTAAGCGCGCCTCCTTCAAATAGATCTTTTTAAAAATGACATTTGATAGGAATACTTAAAACCATAAACCTCGGTACAAATATATTGCTATTATTATTATTATTATTATTATTATTATTATTATTAAATATGAATAGTTACTTAAAATTTAAAAAATTGTGTACAATTTATCTGTTTTCAATGGACGTTTTTCTTTTGAGGTGGTTCACAGACAGCATATCCTAAACCATATAATCAGGAAGATGTTATCTATATTAAGAATAGTAATAAAGTTAGAATTGTTTACAAACAATTATTATTAGTTACCTGAAACTAATTACTTGCAAAAAAATAAGAAATATTAAATAACCAAACGAACGTATATTCACCCAACCCCTCCGCCACAAGTATGATGTGACAAACGTTGAGATTTTAGAGAGTAAAAACGATTTGAATTGAGATTTGTTCTTTTTTTTCCTGATGGACTGGTTACCTAACCAATGCTAAAGAACCCAGTCTGTCCTTGTTTAACAGCATTTTGACCTTCGAGGGTTATTTAATGTTTAAGGCATCATTACAGAAGAAAAGAAGTGGTATTATTTAACCCGTTGCTGAAAATAAGGGCTTTCATGCCTTTTCCAAGGGTAATAGTCTAAAAGTAAACGTAAATGCGTCATTGGAGTTCGAACTCGCATACGAAGATGTTGTACGTAAGCTACTATGCCAGTAGACTTCCCATATATATATATATATATATATATATATATGGGAAAGTCGCAAACTTTACTTATACATATATATATATATATATATATATATAAGTAAAGTTGACGACCTTCGTAGAGGGAGACCCGAAGGCTCCATTTTTCAATAGCTACCACACCGAGGTGAAGAGGAGAGTGCTACTCCTTTCCCTAGATTTATCTACTTTACCTTACCTTATAATGCTGAGTGGTAAGCAAGGCGGCATCATGTACCATTTTTGAGTCTTTGGTATGACTCGACCTGGGATTGAACCCTAGTCTCTCGGACCATTGGCACACACTCTACTCATAAAAGCCATATATATGTAGTTAATCAATTTTCCATATGCTTTAAGATCCGCTACCAAAGCCAAAAACTGTACATAGTTACCCATCAAATATTTACTATGATTTAAAGTTTAATGTACTAATTAAATACAAAAAGATATTATCAAGTTTAACAATATCCCATAGTAAAAGTTATATTATAAAAGATGTAAAATTATGGTAGCAACGTCAACATACACAATTTTTACTTTCCAATTAAGTTAGGGGGGTCTTCGTGGCGTCGTGGTATAAAGTGCTGGAAAACTATAACATAGTAAACGAGTTCGAACTCTAGTCACGGTATTACGTTCACATTCGGACAAATATTTTTCGGAATGGTATAGACACTCTTATCCTCCAAGTTATGAGTTAAATAGTACCACTAATGTACTTCTACAATGATGGCTTTCACATTTAATAACCACCGAAGATTGATATGCAATTAAAACAACAGAAACCAAACCTAATCCTATTAAGACGGGACATTTGAACTTTTCTTTCAGAGGAATCTCTTTTTTGCTATTTTTCTATGGCATATCCAAATTATTAGCTGTAACGAATAAAAAAATGGTTATTAAAACTATGTCGTGATGCCAATCCTTACTGTTTTTCCAACGCTAGGGGCCAAGTGCCAGACTAAACAACCGACCTGTCGGTGTTGCTAAGAGTACTCTGACTGTATTCCATGAGGAAGTGTAACAACACCCGAAAAAAAGGACTGTCTTGGATGTGACATAAACTGCATCTGACGGCGAAACTCTAGTTCTTTCGATCTGCAGAGTATGGAATACCCTTTTCATTCCTGTTATTACTCGGTTCACGTTAACTCAGGATGGTTTTAGTTATTAGGATCCCTTCTATGGGCCGTTTGCAAATTATAAGTATTAAATAGGAACACTTGATATGTTTTATTTGTATTACCAATAGTTACTTGAAGTAATAATTGATTACTAAGGATGACTATTATTAGATAGTTGAAATTATATAACTGCACTTATTTTGTATTTCATATTGTCACGTGGTATCCCACTGAGACGATAGAAATAGAATTACTACTATCCTCGTGTTCGAATTAACAGTAGCAAGCCGTCAAAGAATGACCGTTAAGAACAGATGTTTGTACTCGGTGACCTCCCTCGGGTCACCTGACACGGGAAGGAAGAAGGTAGAAGCCAAAACGATTGGCTGGGACCCTAAAACGGAAGTGGGGACTCCTTCCTGTCAGCGGAAATAGAAAAGAAAAAAGTTAGTTGTTGGACAGGGTTCGTGGTGGACGGAAGCAAAGCCAAGTACTCCGGGTAAAAGAAGACGAAAAGAATATCTCGGACACGAAGAAGCCATTTTCTTCAAGCTAGTATTAAAAATAGCATAAAGACTATTAGCCCGTAAAAGAGGAAATATTCTCCATAGGAACCCCGTCGAAAAAAAAAAGTTAAGTAAACTTTGAGACCGTTTCTCCTTATACCCAATTTTATATACCCTCTCTCTCTCTCACAATTTGAAGAAAAACGAAAGAACAGAAAAGAAAAAAGACATTTATGTTCACGGACTGTTCCTTTATGATATATTTGACACGTTGAAGGTGTATATCTATGTGTAGTAAAAGGTTGATATATTTTAATGTTCCCACGTGGTCGAAGTTGTTATTTGCAGTGTCTTCTACGAGTTTGTTATGTCATATTTCTTTTCCAGCGTCTATTCGCCTTATGTTGTCTTACTTAAAATTGTCCTATTAATTCCTTTAAAATATCACACGGGAAACCGTGTGCCGACTACTATAATTAATATTGTTACGTCTACACCTAGAGGTCCATATCTTCCATTGTTCTAGGGGAGGAAGACTAGCGACCTGGCGGGTGTGTGTAATAGTGTGAAAATTGGAACCCCTTGCCAGCGGCGGTCAGTCTAGCCCTAAATTGATCCCCCCACATAATATGCTAGTTCTTATATGCCTGAGGAAAAAACTCTGAACGAGGACTTATTCTACAAGGGATCAAGTGCCAACCTGCCCCGTCTTCACATGTGCGAAAATAAAACCCCGTTTTGGGATAAAAGTAAATTTTTCGCGTCACAATATGAATACTTGATAACATATTACTGTGTTCAAAAAAATCTCTAAAGGGACAACTAAATAAAAGATGTAAATATGAACTTAGGATGAACGTAATTCCCTAACATACTAGACTTATCGCCATGCCATTAAAATCAATCAATCCGAGGTCAAACAAAGTTTAGTTAAAGTTTAGCTAAACTTGAATTATAATAAGTGGGGCATCTCAACATGGGATAATCATTAGTAGTCTAGCCTTAGAGATTATTATTATTATTATTGTTGTTGTTGTTGTTGTTGTTGTTGCGTTTGATACTCACTGACCACATCATATAAATGGCCTCAAATTAAACTAAAATACGCTTTATAAGTGTAAGGCAGATGGTATGCATAACAAGTTTTCCTTAAGGCAAAACAGAAACATAAGCCACACTGAGAGCTGATTATTTATCATTATCTCAAACAGCGGTTTTTCCTTGCGATAACCTGAGGGAATTTCAATTAAAAGCAACGAAAATTAATCTTAACTATCCAAGTTGCAGTTATTGTTCTCTACCTAGAAGCACACATATCCGTACGGCCTGAATTCTGACCAGTGAATCTCCTTTTCTACATTGCTATCACCAAGCAACAATACAGACAATCAGATGTGCTGTACAACTGAGCCATGGCCCGATGCATTCAGTTTATATATAATCCACTTCCTAGAGGTTCACATTCCGGGGGAACTTGAATTCTCACCAGATAATCCCCCTTTCTACATCACTATTGCCTTGCAGCAACACTGACAATCAAATGTGTTCTAACATCTTAGCCATGGCCGGTTCCATTCAGTCAATATTTGTGCCACTTTCTGGAAGTTCACATATTTTGGAGACCTGAACTCCGACCTGAGAATCCCTATTTCTATTGCCAATAAACTGTTGTAATCTGTAATTTACAATATGTCAAATTACGTAAGACAATATTTTACGTGTTTATTTTTCAGCCGGGAGATTAAAGTCAGACGGACCACATAATATTGTGAGGCAGAGAGTTGTAAGGCTTGAGGAAAGAAAATATTTGTAAAAATTATTTATATAGATAATAAATTATCTTAGGTTATTAAAACTTTCAGTATATGTAATGTTATTTATTTCAGGTTGTTTTGTTAAATGAATTCATAATGAAATAGCCATTCGGAATTATTCACACAATTCTTTTTTTATTGCTTTAATGCAAGGCTTCTGAAACTATTTTACTTGATACACCACCTTGTAACCAAATTTAATTTTCATTTTCACTTAGCATTGAACGTTGTCCATATTTTTCTTAGTATAAGAGGGGTTGGTTTTTTAAAATGTTTTCGATTTCAAGAATTTTGTTTCTTTTTACAAAATACAGAAAAGTTATTGTAACTGGAATATTGAACCATATAACACGAATACATAATTGACTTAACAAGTGAAGATCCAGATATTTTCGGTCAGAATGGGATTTTTCGTTTATAATAATTTGATTTAATTCTATTCATTAAAGATTTGTTAACATTGATGAAATTAAATTTTCTGGCATTATATCTTAATTTTATTTTTTTATTTCTATTTTTCTTTCTAAAATGTTGTTATGCTTATTATTAAATAATAATCTTTTTTTTTTCTAACATATTTCAAAAAGGAATATTTTTGAATTCAGGATTTTTATAAAATGATAATTAAAAATATAATTGTTTTATATGTTTCTTGCCGAAAGGATTCTCAAAATTTTGATCGGAGTTAGATTGCTCGTTCATTCAAATGACTTGCATATGTTGAACATGTATGTGAACCATAAATCACTAGTTTCCATTGTACCCAATCAGATATTCTATTTGGTTTACGATATCTGGCAACTCGTCTCCATGATCCAGTGATTTTTGTTCTGTTAAAAATTGATCTAAAAATGCAATCTATTGAATTCACATTCTATGAACCTCCAATCGTTTATTCATCCCGCTAAAATTTTGTTCTCCGCCAGGGGTCGATATAGGCCACTTTGAGAAGTCCTGTTTTTAGGGTTTGGATTTTTACCTCAATTTTTTTGCTTATTTTCTTATCAAGAAGTAAATTTTAGAGTTTCAGTGGCACGTATAATCACAAGCATTATTGAACTAAGAAGAAGAATCCTTTCTGATTGTAGATGAAAATAATAAAATCCTCCCTTGTTAAAATAGTTCTGCTTTAAAATTATTAGTAATAGATTGAACCACAAGAGACCATACAATTTGGTGCAAATTATATGTATTAGATAGGAATACTTGATATATAACTTTGTGCACCAAAAACTCTTTAGAAACAACTACACAAAAAAAATGTACATACGAATGTGCAATGTACGCAATTCCCTAACCTCTAGACAGGAAATAAAACTAAGACGGGTTGATACATCATCAACATCAATCAATTAAAATCATGTTTTCGGGTACGTGTGAAAATTTTCCAGTATTTTTCATTTAAATAAAAAATTAATTTTCTGCTTTATATATTCAGTTTCTACTTTTCTAAAAATAGAGAGTGCTGGAAACTTTTGCATATAACTAATACTAGCATTAAAATCGGGATTGTCTACTCCCAATCCAAAGAGCACACTGAGCAATTCAAATATACCGCTCGTCAAATTCATGTCTTGACTGAACAATCCTCAAATAAGAACACAAACGGCCAGAAGAAAGCAGTGTGTGTTCTTAGGCTTCAGTATTTCAATTCAAAATGACACAATAAAGGCCAGTCACATAGCTAAGAGAGTTGTATATTTCCTACTGGAACAAGTTGTATATTTTCCGCTAGTTGCGTGGCCATGTTGGAGATGATCAGTACCCATCACTTCAGCTATTTTCCCTATCGCCAGGATGTTTCTTCCTTTTCTGTTGTTACTTTTATGAAAGATGGTTCTATGAGCTCATTCATTGATTCTACCTTTTGAAAAATTTCCAGGAAGAACTTATTTTTTTGCCTCTTAATGCAATTACCTACGCAGATGCCTGTAAAAATGCAACTAACATTAAAAACCTGCACAAATAAAAAATTCACAATTCATCATGATATAAATCAAAAGTATACAATTTAACTTGAAAAATGCGACTGAAACAGGACGAATCTGAAGAAGTATCGTCATGCTGTGAATTTGTTGTAAACCGGTTGTCGATTGTGGCGTGATGCTATAAACTCTCCAAAGTTCAGGTGCGCATATTTACGAACAATAACGCGTTAGTGTGTAGGTGCGAGCATATCTATATGAGTACGAAGGATAACAAAAAAGTTTTGGTTGGCTGGTTGTTTGGGTTTTATGGCAAATCAACCTTTGTAGGTTATTTAATGTCAAATCCATTTTCATGAAAATAGTTCTATTTTAAACAATTCAGTTTAACACAAGAGCACAGTTTAAATGTAAGTACAGTTCAATTGTGAAAAACATTTCTATTTCAAGCTATTCAGTTTAGTCTAGCAGTTCTAATTCAGCTAATTCAGTTTAGTATAAGTATAGATTTTGTTTACACACATTTAAATGTCAAAACAATTCTATATTAAACAATTCAATTTAATGTAAGTACAGTTTCAATGTCAAAAACAGTTCCATTTAAAATAATTCAGTTTAGCATCAGCACGCAGTTTAAATGTAAGTACAGTTTAATTGTTAAAATATTTCTATTTCAAGCTATTCAGTTTAGTCAAACAATTCAGTTTAGCATAAGTATGCCGATATTTCTATTTGACCCATAGATAGGGCCCTATCAGGTGCTACCACGCCGGACCAGAGTGGACCTGGGAGCAATGGTAATGAAGGGGTGCTCCGCATTCCCCAAAGCCCAAGCATCACTGGAACCTCACCATCATCTTGTTTCGTATCATATCCAGGACATTCATGGGGGGGGTCTTAACCGACTAGGCAAAAAAAGTTAGGGAGTTTGGCAGATTCTGATAGATGATAAAATAGAAAGAGAGAGAATTCTCGATGAGGATGGAAGGGTTGGTCTTTTTTTATGTCTGTAACAAACAGAAATCTTCAGTAATAGTACGGTCAGGGGTCAGTATACAAGAGTAAAATTTCCAAAGTATTTTAGTTCTGGGAGGTCCAAGAAAGAGGTGTGAGAGTTCTTTTCCGGTGGCCAAATCCTAATATATATTCAAGGGAGCATTCAGCGGATAGGCAGATGAGAAGCAACCGTTTCGGTTCGCTCCCACCCGTTCACTGTGCTTGGTCACAAGAAGAACATAGAAGAAGAGCTGACCATTGAACAAAACGAGATTAGAAAATGACCAACTTTTCGCCTGTCCTCCATATCACGAGAGCGAAGGATTTGGACCCAATTCCAGCGCCTCCTCTCACCAAGATAAATTCAAAGTGAAAATAAAGAAACCCAAGAGTATTCTCGAAATTCATTTTTGTTTCTTTTTCTTTCCTTTGAGGAACTAACCCGTTAATTCTGCGACCTGTTGATACCGCAAGCTTAGCTCACAAGCTATTAAAGCACCGAAAGCATTGCAAAATTAAGCAAAGCTAAGATCTAACACAACGACACAAATATGGGTCACCAAGTAAAAAGGAACTTACTACACAGTAGGAACTGATCTTGCAGAGAAAGATTTACATCACTGTTGCTGTAGCATAATAGTAATCAAATTCGACTCATTCACCAAGTGAAATGTGTTCATTAATAAGTACCCTATTTCTTAGGCCTTGTGTCAGAGTTTTATGAGCATTGTTTTAAAAGAAGCCTGATACTTCGTAAGCAATTATAACGGAATAACTAAAATGTTTAATAAGTTTAGTTTCTGTTATCAATAGAATGAATACATGTTTTTCATTTGGTTTCTTTGCTTAACGGCATGTCAACTTTCATGGGTAATTTAATGCGATGGCTATCCTTAAGAAAAACAGTAATTGTACTGTTTAACTCGTAGATTGGAGGGAGATTCATACTTTTCTCAAGTGTACAAGTCCAAAAGTGAACGTTATAACGTAAATGAAGTTTGTTTTCGCTTACTATGATATCACAATCCAACACTTTAGCCATTATACCACAGGGATTACCCTGATGAATATCATCATCATCATCATCTTGTCACACTGCCAGCATGGATCTCCCTGGTCATCTCTCGCCACTTGTCTCTATTTGTTATATAGTCATCTACAGCATCATGCAGCATCATAACGACACAATAATTAGACAGATGCACGATGATAAAGACGCAGTAATAAACGACGCACACAGAAAGACGTAGGAAGACTTCTTTAACAAAATATTTTACCTCTCACTTTATTTGTAAGATTTCGAAAAGGGTTACTCAAAGTTTGCGTGTGAGAGGGAGCTGGAGACCGAACATAACTGAAATATTTTGACCCCAAAGTTATGGCCGTCAGCGTTGTGTCTTTCTCGTTCTCCATGGCTGCTCATTCAGAGCCCTGGCTTTCCTAACTGCAACTCGTCCGTCTCCAACTATACTGCTTGTCCTCAACTCTACTCGCCTGTCTGCCTTCTGTTCAATTCGTGGGCTTTATATTACCTTCAAACTCCCACGCAGTGATATGGACACGCCTCCGCAACTTCTTCCGATATCTAGCGACTGGGATGTGTCACTTCCGCTACCTTTGGAATGGCCTGTGTGATCGTCATCGAGCGGAAATAACTGTCATGCAGTTCAGATGTCACTCTCTTCCGGTGCGTCAGTCTATGAGAGTATAATGGGATTTTTTTTTTACCTCGTCCCATTTCATCAGCCAATTTCCGCCCTCGCGATTTCCTCTCATAACTGGCATTAGAATGTGTCACTTCCCTCCGGTGCATCACCTTGAATGGCATTTTTGGCCGGGTCAACAGGTCAAAACATAACACATTGACCATTGTTCCCGAGACGTATTTAAGGCTATATCCTCTATCGGCACAGAGCTGTTGTATATAGGTTCTAGCTGGTCGTCCTGCCTTTGATCGTTCTTGTGAAGGGGTCCACTGCAGCACATTGCGTGAGAGTTCGTTTTTAATTTTCCGGCAGTGTCTCGCATGTCTGGTTCGTCTGGTTGGATAGTTTTCGTGATGGGTGCTAGGTGGCCGTATAGCTACTGTTTTGTTGGGTGTTGCTTCTAGGACTAGTTTAATATTGCTAGCACCATTCTTGTGTAATTGCCGTCTAGCTTCTTCAACATATATTTAGTTAGCGTCCACGTAGTGCATCTATTCAGCAGTATCGATACGACCACTGCCTGGAAGAAACTGCGTTTCATATTATCGGCTAGGTCTGATTTCCATATGATCGATAGCCTATCGATAGCTGTCCATGCCTTTGTTAGCCGCGTGTCGATGTCCTTTTCGGTTGATGAGACTCTGCTTCCGAAGTAGATGAATTTGTCTACTAGTTTCAGAGAGGTTCCGTCTTGTGTGGAGATGTCGCTGTAAAGCTGAAACTCTGGGGAATGCGGTATACACCTTCATTGCCTTCACTCCCAGGTCCACTCTGGCCCAGGTTAGAAGCACCGATAGGGTTCCATCTACGGGGTCCAATAGAACTGTTTAACATTTAAACTGTTGCCAAAGAAATGACTTTTGCTAAATTAAATTGTTATGAATAAAACTGTTTGATCATTTAACTTTTTGGTTTGGTTTGGCATATCAACCTTTGTAGGTTATTTAATGCCAAAGCTATTCTCCTAGAAGAACAGTATTTGTACTATTTAACCCTTAGCTGGGAGGATAAGGGGGTTCATACCTTTCCTAAGGGTATTTGCCCGAAAGTGAACGTAATAGCGCGACTTGAGTACGAACTCGCTTACTACGATTCTGCAGTCCATCGCTTTAACCATTACACCACGAGGACACCCCCTCATTTAACTGTGTGTAAACAAATGACTGATGGTTAATAGAATTGTTAGATACATACAGTACTTGGTACAATTTAACTGTGTGCAAACAAATGATTAATAGTAAATAAAATTATTCGTGTCCGATAAAAAATGCTTAAAACCATTTAACTGTGTGCAAAATTTAACGTAGGCTCATTTAAAAGTATCATCAACAAAATGTGTTTACAAGTCATATTTAAATATATGTATAAACTGGATTTGACATTGAATAATCTACAATAGTTGATATGCCATAAAACCAAACCAAACCAAACTAAATCATATATATATTTGATATATTTATGTAAAAAAGGATTTGGCATTAAATAACCAACAATACATATGCAATAAGACTTACCCAAACCAAACCAGAATTGTGCAAGGGCAGCACATGTATACACACTAGATATGTCACACTCAAAAAAAAAAGAAGACACACTCATGGACTGGCCATTCAGAAGAAATTACAAAGCAAGATTCTCGCCAATTAATAACTTTAATAATAATAAAATACACCACATACTCACGTACAAGATTTTCCTTCTACAAAGAAATTTCCTTTGTCAAGTCATTCTCACTCATACGCACTTTCACTCCAATGTTTTCTTTCCGCCTTAAACTCTTAACCATTTCCTCTCGAAAAATAAATTACTATTTTGTTATTGTTGCAGAGATTTTTTTCAACTTTTATTTGCGTTAATGAGTGTGTTGCTTGCACGGTCTTTCTGTTTATTTCTTTAACTGTTCCTTTATCTCTCCCACTTGTCTAAAATCGAATTAATCCCCCTTCTGTATTCTTTAATCTGCAACGTGTTCACTTTAATGGTTTTGGATGTCATTCTTTGAATCGTATTTGATAATCGATGGAATTGAACTTATAACATCTGGGTTTATTCAAATATATTCTGACTAGAATTTTCAAGACATATTCTATGCCTTTCTCGTTATTGTTATTATTACTTTTGCTTCTTTTCATAGTTCTTATATCAACTGGAACACTTTGGGTAACCTCTGCTGGCCTATGCAAGTCAATGAGCTTATCCAGGGGAGAGAATCTAAGCTTAGCAGATCAGTCATTTCCTGACAAGATCAAAGGCCAACAGAGAAACAATAACTGAAAAGTCAAAAAAAAAAAAAAGAAAACATTAAGAATTTGAGAACATAATTCTAAGTGGAACAAAAATATGTTTGACTTTAGGAATCTATTTATATGCTTAGCATGAATAAATATGTATGTGTGTATACGTGTGTGTGCTTGTTTGTATGCGTATGTGATACACATATTAGTTTATGCATTCGTATGAGAGTATATACTCATATATATGTTGACATTTACTGTTACTCATGTTTCCTTATGTACGTTTATATGACATGCATATATGTACGTATATGATCATATCAGTTCTTACACATGCATTTACACATATGCACAGTGATGCATGTGCACACGAATATGAAAAGGTATCCAAAATTTTAGCGAATTTGATTCTTTTTTAATTACTTAACCAAACAGTTTTTACAATCCTATTGGCTCAGAAAAAGTTTAACATTTATTTGTAATTTACTAAATTTTGCTCATATATTTCGTGAGCATCATCAATTCACATCTACTTAATTATCTCTTTCGCTTCATATATATACATATATATATATATATATATATATATATATATATATATATATATATTAGAGATGTCCGAAAAATGTAAATACACTTTGATTTATCGCAAATACTAAGTTTATTAAGATATATTACTTTTTGTAATCCAAGTTAAAGAAGACTGTCGATATATCGCAGGTTGTCAGCATCCTTCATAGTTATCGTTTGCTTCAGGTCTTGTTTAATGTGAAACATTTTCTTTTAATAGATCTATGGATGTACAAAATACGTAGCCTACGTAGAGTATAAACAAATATGGTGCTAAAATATCTCCTTGCAGGACCACAGCGACTATTTTTCATAGGGTGAGTAAACTATTGCTTTTATATTTTTCTAAAGCATCATTACAGCAGTAACAGTTTCTTTGGGAAGGCTATATGCTTGTAGTATTTGGTCTACCTTTCTTCCGTATAGGGAATCGAATACCTTGGAGAAAGCTACAAATAGTAGTGTTAACTCAAGTTTCTTTACACGTATTTTTTCGATGATTTGACTGAT
>OY757924.1:32292633-32305133 GCA_963585895.1 Sepioteuthis lessoniana
CCTGTCCACCACTTGATGTCAATTGGCAATCATTTTCTTGCCAGGAAAGCATCAAAAAAAGAAAATTTGCAAAGAGTGAATTGAGTTGAGAGAGAGAGAGAGAGAGAGAAAGAGAGAGAGAGAGAGAGAGAAAGAGAGAGAGAACAAGGTCACTGATATAGAGTGAAGGTTTGTATTCCTAAGAAGAAAGGAATGCATTGTTTACCCTATGAAAATAGTTCTATACAAAATTCAAAAGATTTTTATTTATTACATTTAACATATTAATTATTTCAGATGTATCATACAGCACTTTAGGGAGACTCAATGATTTTATGCCAATTCTAATGAACGCATAAAACCAGAAAGCTGACATTCGATTTTGAAAATCTTCACTTTCTATATGCAAAATTCATCCCTATTTTAAGAAACACTTGGGAACTTTACAGAGACATTTGCCTTTGAAAAATCGCACTTCTTAAGTGCAGAAGTCATCACCCGTTGTACAGCACCTGTGAGCAGATATTTGCCTTTGAAAATCTGAATCTCTGATAAACAAAATTCAGTTCACAGAAATCTTTTGAACACAATGAAATGTTAGGACATGATATATGGAGTAAATTTGCTGAAATGTGTATGCATAGTGTTTTGCTGCAGCTGATTTGATGAAAGATAAATGCCAAGAATTTTTGAATATTTTTGCTCCTGGTAAATATCATATCTTTTATGTAATATTTCCAAAAAAAATATGAAATAAATTTGGTAAAAGGCTTTAGTCATGCAGTACGCATAGTGTTCAGCTAATCTTACCTTATCAAACAGTTTATTTTGAAGTATGTTACCCACAGAAAATATTCAATTTTTAAAAGATTGTGTTTCAGTTTGATTACTTATCATTGGTCCTGAATGATTTTATTAGTATACATAATCAAAAAATTCAAGTAGAATATTTTATGATTCACAAGTATAAGACTTTTCTAGTTCCTTATATTTTGTTTTATCAGTTATGCTCAAAGGTTAATATATTGTAAACATAAACACGTTTTTTTTATGTTAAATTGATAAGAACGTATTCATTTTCATAAAATTTGAAACAAAGGTTAATACAAAACTACCACACACACACACACACACACACACACATATATATATATATATATGAGTAAAATTTATTTGTTTGTATTTATTGTATTGATATCAATTTTTTAGTCAAAATCTGTGAGTTTTGAAATTATATATATGAAGCATTTTGAAATACAAGGATCATTAAATAAGTTTCAGACTTTTTTCGTATTGGCACTTTTATTGATAGTACACCACATGAAACACTAGTCCCCTTCGAAGTAATCTCTTCCGGCTGCAATGCACTTGTTGTACCGTTCCAAACAACCTCTGGAAGGTACCATGGAAGTCCTCATGTGTGATCATGTCAATGACCTTCGTCACAGCCTCTTTCATCACCTCACTTGTTTCATAACGTCAGCCTCTGAGCTTAGGAAATAATCAAAAGTCACAGGGAGCAAGGTCTAGACTATAGGAACGTTGAGGAACTGTGTTGATGCCCATCTTGGTTAAATAGTCTGTGACAAGGATGGAGTTGTGGACTAGTGCATTGTCCGGCTGGAAATGCCTCTGACCCGATTTGAAGAGTGCAGGCCTCTTCCCTAGGAATCTCTTCCTGAACTCCCTTAAAACCTCAACATAGTAACCCTAGCCCTAACCCTAACCCTTTGGCCAATCAACTCTGGTCTATTAACTTCCTTACTCCTCCTACACCTCTCATCATCCCTCACAGACACCCTGCCTTCCTTGAATCTCTTATGCCACTCAAAAACTGATGCTTAATTCATGCAAGATGCTCCAAAGGCAGTCTAAAGCATTCCATACGTTTCTGTGGCATTTTTTCCCAGTTAAGAACAATTTTATTGCATATCGTTCTTCTAAAGTGTCCTCACGTCCAGATTGGATTTTCAAAATTCACCAGCTGTGACAATCAGGCTTTAGTAGGGTGTATTCCAAATCGTGCTGCAGCTGTTCATTTGAACCTGAAATCATAACAATTGGTCATTCATCTTGTAAGATATATAGCAATAACCTACTAACTTTTCAAGAGTCCACGACAATTTTAAATACCGGTACAAAAAAGTCTGGAAACTTATTGAAGGCACCACGTATATAACCGACCTAGATTCACTAATAAATAATAATAAAAATTCAGTTATTATGGTAACATGAGCAATTTTTATTTTGTGTAGGATTTCATGCCGCGAGAGACTTCCGCATCCTTCCTTAGGAAGAGAATATTGTGAAAAGGATATAATAACACTGGTTTGCAAAAATATATTTTTGGTCTGAGGCAAGAATGGGGATAGGTGTGTTTTTTTGTTAATTTGGGTGTGCTGAATTCAAATTTATAGTTTTGCTCTATCACCTCTAGTTCTCTGGCTTTTAAATAGTCTCGTTTTAGTATAAACAGAGAATATATGTGCATATTTCAAGAGTTGCAGCAGCTTATAAAAGATAAAACAGGATAGATAAAGAACACTGATTGAATCAATATACTTGGATGACACAATTACACAATTCATAGTACCACAGACAGCCAAAAATGTGTTTTCTTAGAAGATCTGGTGTACTTTTCCTCCGGGATGTCACGTAAGAGCATCCAGCAGAAGTCTCCCGTCATGTCGGGGTTCCATTTGCCTTGATAGTTGCTCTCCATCTTCGTAATGTCTTGGCGGAATCTTTCTCCATGCTTATCACTTACTGCTCCAAGGTTTGGCGGGAAGAAGTTGAGGTGGGAATGGAAAAAATGAATCTTGAGTGACATTTGGCTCCCCATATCCTCGTAAGACTTTAGCAACTTCTCAATACAGGCTTGGTAATCTGGTACGCGTGTGTTACCAAGGAAGCCACGACAGACTGACTTGAATGCTTTCCATGCTCTCAGTTCCTTTAAGTTAAGAAGCTCCTCAAAATCAGTATTCTTCAGCACTTCTCGGATCTGAGGTCCGACAAAGATGCCCTCTTTGAACTTAGCAGCACTAAGACCAGGGAACACAGTAGACAAGTGTTGGAAGGCAGCACAGTTTTTGTGCAACGCCTTCACGAAATTCTTCATCAAACCAAGCTTGATGTGAAGAGGAGGAAGAAGCACCTTATTCATGTCCACCAGAGGATTCTCCTTGAGGCTGTGTTCGCCAGGAACAAAAGTGCTTCTAGACCCCCAGTCTTTCTGCTTGTAATGCTGGGATACAGTTCGACTATCCCAGAGACAGAGAAAGCAACAATACTTTGTGAAGCCCGCTTGCATACCCATAAGAAGACCAATGACCTTGAGATCCCCACACGGACTCCATTGGTACTCGCTGTACTTAATAGCTTCTAAAAGAAGCTCCATATTGTCATATGACTCTTTTAGATGGACAGAGTGTGATATAGGAATGCTGGGATATTTATTCCCGTTGTGCAGAAGAACACCCTTGAGACTTCGCTTGGAAGAGTATATAAAAAGACGCCAGTCTAGATTATGTGGCAAAACAAGGGCCGTAAACAAGCCAGGTATGTTTGTGTAGTAGCACAACTTGTTTTCCATGTCGAAAAAGAAAGCAAGGTCTTTGTTCTGATTCCTGAAACTGGTGATCCTAACATCTTCCTAGACGAGGTTCCACTGTTTAAGCCGAGAAGCCAAGAGCTCTGACTGCTGTTTTCACTGATACAAATCACGAGCAAGATTATTCAGGTCTTCTTGTGTGATCCAGTGTGGCTCATTGCCACTTGTTCCTGAATATGTAGACTCAATATCTTCCAAAGATATTGACTCGGCAGAATCCTCCCTTGAAGGCATTTCTTCATCTGATGAGGAAAGAAGATCCTTATTTACTGGAGGCGTGGGTACAGGAAGATCATTTGAATTGGGAACAGGTCTCATAGCAAATCGAAGGTTGGGATTTTTTATTTTCTTCCTAGAAGATGCATTGAAAGCAGTTATATTAATTAAACAAAAATAACAATCATCTGCGTGGTTTCGCGGCTCTCTCCAAACCATCGGGACTGCAAAGTTGAAAGAAAAGTTGAAAACTAAATGTGCATTTGAAAATGTAATACTAATATTTAGTTACCCAAAAGATGTGTAATACGATAGTTGAGGGACACCAACCTCCTGCGCCGCCAGCGAGACAACCTCTTCCAATGATTGCCAGAGTGTGGATTGAGACCTGCTGCCTTAACTGTCAAAATCCGTCTTCATATATAACTATATATATATATATATATATATATAATGTAATGGTATCACTTACATTTAGGACATAATAACTAAAAAATAAGCCATAAGTCTCACAATATTAGAATCAACCCTGAATTCAAATACGCCTTTATGTACTGTATATGCACAAAATGCACACTGTGCATATCTAAAAAAAAATAGAGGCGATAAGTAAAAAGGGATTTCAAATTTGAATTCAGCACCCTCAAATTAGGTAAAAACGGGTATTTTTGTGCTTGCCTCAATTTCCTTGTAAACCTGTGTAATAGAATAAGACGTAAATGGATGTGTTTGAATGATTCACCCTGTCATTGCCTCAGATAAATAATGGACCATTCCATTTTGATTGAGAGGAAAGAGAAGAAAAAAAACATTGTACTCCTCAGCGAGAAAAGGAAAGCAAATAGAAAAAGAAAGAGTGAAAGAGAAATAAGAGTGGCATAGATGCATATACATCATAACATCATTTGTTTCAGTGAAGGAATGGAAAGAAGAAGAAATAAAGAAAAGCAAGGAAAAGAAAGATAGGAAAGATAGAGATAGAAATAAACAGAGAGAGACAGAGAGAGAGGCAGGGAGACAGAGAGACAGAGATAGAAAGAGAGTGAAATGAGTAAAAGAAGAGAAATGAAGAATGCTTATTTTAGAAATGTATTTTGGAAGTTTATTTTACAGTAAAAAAGTTTCCTGGATGTTTCAAAAATTATAAAATCTTCCAAAAGTCAACTAATTTTAAATTTTAATAAAATTTCCAGTTCTTATTCATTAATAAATGACAATAAAATAAACATTAAATCTGAACTATTGTAATTACCCTTATTTATTTATTTGCTAGGAAGCAAGTAAAATTCAAAATTTAAAATTAAAATGATAATAATCTGATAAAAGAATTTACATATGATACAAGGGTATGTAATTTAAAGAGTCATTTAAAAAAAAATGTCTTTGTGAATTTATGTATCAAAATAAGAAAACTTATAAAAAGAGGAATTTTTACAGTTATTGCTACCATATGTAAATGTATATTATGATTTATATTTTCAAATGAATAAGTCCACAAAGAGATTTGTATTTTTCATGATTCATTTATTTATTTCGCTCTTACATACGTGTATGTTTCCAGCTTATTGCTTTCGTCAGAGAACATACGGCACAAGTACTTGTGAATAGAGTACTCAATGAGACTTGAGCACACTCATGTTTAAAGTTTCAATGGTTTTCTGTTGGTTATGGGTTTATATAGAGGTCACTTCTCTCTTTCTTTTTCTCCAAATGTGTCTACCTTAGTCTGTTTCACCCCTAATTGTTCTTTGATATTTAATATGTTTTTTATCGTTTTACACACGTGTGTGTGTGTGTGTGTGTGTATGTGTTAGAGTGGTTTTAGATTTCACTTACAGTTATTTCTTTTTTTCTCTTCACGTGTGTGTGTGTGTGTGCGTGTGTGTGTGTTTGTGTATAATTCATGTTTTATTTAAATTAAGCCTGAATTCATCTATATTGTTTTTCCCTTTTATCTGGAGTAATGTGTAGATCTCGGTTTGGTATATGGGCATAATTTTAAATTCACATTGACTACATTCGTATAGGTGTTTCGATACATTTAATTTTCTGTTTTCTGTTATTTCGATATTGCTCTTGTCAAGTGATATTCTGGTATTGCGGGGCTGTGTTGATCCAAAATATATTACTTCACACTTGTTATAGTCGATGATCAAGGCTACGTTTTTTGAATTGCAACTTTAATTTGTTTTGTTTTTTTAATGTGGTTCCCAGGGTTTTGAAGGTATAGGATTTTCCCGCTATAATTATTTGACATATTTTAATTTTTCTTTTTTGCATTTGGTAACTCCTTGTATGGTGTTTTCTCTAAATCTAGAAGAGGTGAGTATTCTTTTAAGATTTTTGAGTTGTCTATGGCTTTTAATGACCTTTCTGTATCTAGTATTTCTTTGATTTTGCCATTATTTTTAAGTTCTAGATTTTTTATCATTTCTGTGAATAGTTCAGGGTTGTTTTTGTTGTAGGTTGCGACTTATGCTAGGTTTCTTTCCTGTTTTTTTTTTTTTTTTTGTTTTCTGTATTTTTCTTTGTGGTGTTTTTCTACAAATTCGATTCCCTTATTTATTAGTGTTGCTGGGTATCCTGGTGTAGGGTAGTGTGTATTTCTTTAAGGCGAGTTTTTCTGAGTTTTTTATCCATGATTATGGGGTATATTCTCCATGCTAAAATGTAAGGGATAAGAAAAAGTAAAATGTACATCAATTCAATATTTCTTGTTTTATACACATATAAACTTTCTCACATGGACTGTCTATTTTAAAGGTTCTTTTTATTCTGTTCTCATTTGTTATTTGAATTATTCCAAAATATTTTAAACAGATTTTATAATTTACACATTATTATTCATATTTTATAAAAAAAATTGTGCTGTTAACTATAAAAAACAATGAAACATCTGAGACTTTTGCCTGTTTCATCACTGTAACAATTATAATTAAAGGAATTAGAAATAATGAAAAAGCCTCCTCCAAGATTTAATTTGTATCGCTCATTCTCAGAAAAGCAGTACTTTGGAAATTAGATAAATGTTTTACCATGAGGCAACAAGGTAGATGTTTCTCAAATAGTGTTTATAGCTATATTCTTTCTAACAAATGTTTTGCCAAATAATGTATATAGCAATAGATTCTTTACCAAATCATGTATAATATATAGAGCAACATATTCCTAACCAAATAATATATACAGTTATGTATTATTTGTTAAAAAATGCCTATACTAATATATTCTTTAGTAATAATCTATTTCACAATGTAAGTAAAAGTAAAGTTGGCAACCGTAGACTGGGACAAGCCAAAGGCTCTCTTTTCAATAGGTACTATAATGAGGTATAGGGGAGGGTGCAACTCCTTTCCCTGATTTGCTCCACTTTAACCTTGATCCATACATTATAATGCTGAGTGTTAAGCAAGGCAGCATCAAGTACCATTTTTGAGTCTTTGGTATGACTCGACCTGGGATTGAAATCTGGTCTCCCATGCCATTGGTGAACACTCTACCCACTAGTCCAATGGGCCAGTTCTTTACTAAATAATATATATAGCTCTATATTCTTTACCGAGTAATGTATAATATATATAGATATATGTAGTTTACCAAATAATGTTTGTAGCTATATACTTTCGAACACATGCTTTTACCAATTGAGCAATAAAATACATTATTTCCCAAATAATGTATACAGCTATATTATTTCCTTCTTAAATTTCTATATTATCATAATGCTATTGTTTTATGATACTTGTAGTATTAGATGTAATAGTTTTCAAATTTCTTATACATTGTCAGTTATAAATAATTGTTCTTCATGTTTACTTAACAAAGTGACAAATTGAGAGATATATAAAAAGAACACCTGAAATAAGATGAAAGAAATTCTAGTCAAAAGTTAATAATAACAGATATAGATGTAATATTTTATTTCCTCTCATGTTCAGTTATTTGATAAGTAGAAGCACTGAATTCTAAACTAATCAGACTAATATTGAAATGTTTCGTGAATCTGAACACTTCTGAATTTGAGTGCTTGGTGTTATTTTCTAATTAAACTTGAAAATAGATCCAGCTGACTTTTCCTAACCTTGTTTATTAAATGTTATCTATTTATTCTTGGAAAGGAAAAAAAATAAATGAATTGATCTACACTTTATGAAAGGGACTAGAATGCATTGTAAAAAAGAACATTGGATTATATCCAAGATTCAAGGTGAAAACTGAAAAGGCAATGATAGTTTCATTATAATAGAAGAATATTTGAATGCGTTAGTAGATGCTTTTAAATAGATACTTGCAAATATGCAAAATATTATAATTATATTATTGTTTTATTCTTTTCTTCTCAAGTTTTTTCGTTGATATGTTCTATATCCCTATTAACACTAATACATACACACATACATACATATATATATATATATATATATATATATATATATCTGTGTGTATGCGCGTGCGTGTGTGTGTGTGTGTGTGTGTGTGTGTGTGTGTGTGTGTGTGTGTGTGTGTGTGTGTGTGTGTGTGTGTGTGTGTGTGTGTTATTCAGTCCAGTTAAACCAGAGTTGAGAATAATTCCGTCAGGACAAAAAATCATTCAACTATGAACATTTAATTTTCCTGGTAAAGAGCTCAATGTAACTGAACAGGATGGAAATAAATTTATAATTCTAGTGTAACCGGTTTTAGTTTTTTCTTAAACATATATATATATATATATATATAAACCCGTTTAATATATGCAGTGACACCTCAGCTATCTTGAGTTTCCTTTTTCAATCACCCATGGTTAAGTTCACTTGTAAACAAATCATAATATTCTCCTTATAATAGTGCAAGTGTAATGAGTAATGAATAGCTTTTTGTATCTATGCAACAGGAACATTAAATGCTTCTTTTATATCAAGAGCTAAAAGTTCAAAATAATGAGAGAAAAAAGCCTCCTCTTAGCTTGTTTATCATAAAAACAAATCATTATTCCTCATTTTACTGTTATTGTTATGATTAATTCATTTTAAAGATTATTGTCATTATTCTCACTTTAGGCCAAATTCATAAATAAAAACCCATTATAATCATATATATATATATATATATATATATATATATATATATATATATATATATACGAAGTGCATTCAATAAGTTTCCGGACTTTTTTGATATAGGAATTTAAAATTGTTGTAGACTCTTGAAAAGTTATTAGGTTATTGCTATATATGTTATGAGATGCCTGACCAATTTTCATGATTTCAGGTTCAAATGGACAGCTACAGTACGAATTGGAGTACACCTTACTAAAGCCTGATTGTCATAGCGGGTAGAATTTCAAAAATACAATCTGGATGTGCGAATACTTTAGAAGAACAATATAAAATAAAATTCTGTTTTAAACTTGAAGAAAATGCCACAGAAACGTATGGAATGCTTCAGACTGCTTTTGGAGCATCTTGCATGAATTGAGCATCAGTTTTTGAGTGGCATAAGAGATTCAAGGAAGGCACAGAGTCTGTGAGGGATGATGAGAGGTGTAGGAGGAGTAAGGAAGTCAATAGACCAGAGTTGATTGGCCAAAAGGGTTAGGGCTAGGGTTACTATGTTGAGGTTGATTACTATGATTACTATGTAGAGTTCAGGAAGAGATTCCGTTGGAAGAGGCCAGCATTCTTCAAATCGGGTCAGTGGTATTTCCACTAGGACAATACACCAGTACACAACTCCATCTTTGTCACAGACTATTTGACCAAGATGGGCATCAAGACAGTTCCTCAGCCTCCCTATAGTCCAGACCTTGCTCCCTTGACTTTTGCTTATTCTCTATGCTCAGAAGCTGTTGTTATGTGACAATTGAAAGAGGCTATGACGAAGATCATTGACATGCTCACACAAGAAAACTTCCATGGGGCCTTCCAGAAGTTGTTGGAACTGTAAAACAAGTGTATTGCTGCCGGAGGAGATTACTTTGAAGGGAACTAGAGTTTCATGTGTGTACTATCAATAAAAGTGCCCATATGAAAAAAGTCTGGAAACTTATTTAATGATCCTCGTATATATGTAAAAGTAACCAGCACCATGGATAAAACAAGGTGTCTACTCTCTCTCTCTCTCTCTCTCTCTCTCTCTCTCTCTCTATATATATATATATATATATATATATATATATATATATTCATTTCATGAATATATATATGTATATTTATATATAGTACAATATATATATATATATATATATATATATATATATATATATATATATATATATATATATATATATTGGGTTATTTGATGCTAGGGGAATATTTAGTCAAGTCCCCACTCATCAGGGTACAATATTAGCATTAGTATATCCAGGATACACTAAATCTGAATAAATACAAGATAAACCAGCTAAGCTCATTAACACATATATAAACATTATATATATATATATATATATATATATATATATATATATATATATATATATATATATATACAAGATGTATTGACAAGAATCCACTAATGTGACTGAACAGATAAAATGTATACATGATTTTCTATGAACAAGCAAAGTCATCCTGGTTTTGCTATGTCATAGCTGGATACTAGACCCATTTCTACTGTTCAAAGAACAAGACAAAAAGGGTCTGTCTTTGTGGATTAACAAACAGGGATGATAAAAAAAATGTATTTACTTTGTAAAGAACAGTAACAAATGAAAGTCAGATAGATTCTGGGATTATTATACATGACTATATAGGGCCCATTAGACATGCCAATAGTGCAAGGGAGATAATTAGTTATTGTCCACACACACGCAAGGGAGATAATTAGTTATTGTCCACACACACACAGAGCAGTTGAAAAACTAAAAGGAATTAGAATTTCACATTCTCAGTTATGTTTCATCAGTAATAGTTTCATGTTTTTTTCTAAAAAGAAAATATAATTGTCTGATGAAATTTGGTCAACATTTTCCTCAGCTAATAATGTTTGCTATTTTATAGAAGACATATGAAACTGTTAGTAAGAAATATAATTAAGAAAATGAGATTCCTTTTAGTTTATTCATACACACACACACACATATATACATATATATATTTATCTATTTATTTTTCGCATCCAGTTCATAGTATATATTTGTAATACATATTTTATAATATGCTTATATAAGGCAGACTGGGTTCGTAAGTTATAGAAAGGCAACTTTTCTTGGAGGAAGAAAAACTCTGAATTCAAAGCAAGAATCCTTTTGGAGTCCCTTAGGCATCATTGTGTTTTACCTCGTTCTGCCAAATCCTGGAGTCATAATCATGCCAAGCCGTTGATCACTTTGCATTTCCCTTACTGTTGTACGGAAGAGAGACCTGTAATATGTGCAACAGTTCATCATCGAAAGGAATTTGTTTAGTTCTTTGCCAAAATCCAGGGGCAGATTAATAATCTTGCAAGACTTACAGAATGCCAACAAAAAAGAAATATAATTTTTTTCATGAAACATTTTATGAATACAATAAACTCATGATTTAATGATAAAAAAAATCTTGTTAATACTAAAACATTGGTGGTTCTTGTGGCTGTCTTAATGCCATGTAAACACTTGTCAGGTTATTTAATTATGAAATCAGTCTTTTTTTGTCTTTGCAAGCAATTATATTTTTATTTATTATTTACTCATTGAGAGTTTTTCACATCAGTTTTAGCAGATGGTTTTTCACTGGAGTCTTAGTGACAGCAAGTCTCCTCAAGTCTCCAGGGCTCTTCTCAGTATTCTGGCCGTTTTCAATAATGCCGTAGTTTGGGTGTTCTCCGCTTGTCCTCCTACATTCAATTCCTCCAGTTCCTTTAATAATCCTTCAGTTACTGTACCAAAAGCACCAATCATGATTGGTACAATTGTCACCTTCATGTTCCATTGTTTTTCAATTCACTTGCAAGATCGAGGTACTTATCCTTCTTTTCACATTCTTTCAGTTTTATTCGGTGGTCAGCCGGGGCAGCAAAGTCGACAATTTTGCAAATTCTTTTTTAGTTGATTATTATAAGGTGTGGTCTTCTGGCCGAGATTCGGTGATTCGTTTGTATGTCAAAATCCCATATGATTTTATGTGTGTCATTCTCTTTGACAGCCGCTGGGTTGTGCGAATACCATTTATTTGTATGGTCAAATTTAAATTTCTCTCACGTTTCCCTGTGGATTACCTTGCCCACCCAGTTGTATTTAGTCTTATACTCCTATTGTGCTAACTTGCAGTATTCACTTATAATGTGATTGATGGTTTCATCTCCATCCCCACATAGCGTACATCTGCTATTTTGTTGGGTCTTATCTATTCTCGCTTTGATATGATTTGTTCTTATGGCATTGTTTTGTGCTGCAACTAGGGGAGATTCTGTTTTTCCATTAAAGTTTCCTTTTCTTAGCCACGTCCAGGTTTTCTCGTGTGATATGTTGTTTATTAGTCATTTAAAACTACCATAGAGTTGTTTTTCTTTCCATTTTTGTTTCCTATTCATTGTCATTCTGTTGTCCATTGTTTTTTCAGTATCGTTTCTGATGGCTGTAATCAGTCCTCCTTCGTGTTTTTTTATGTAGTCTTCAAGTTGTTGTATCTATGTGCCAACACTGACTCCAATGCCGGCAAGTCCTCTTCCTCACTCCTTTCTTTATACATATAGTCTGTCAACATTGTCTCTAGGATGTAATGCCTTATGC